>PVKE010000931.1:0-74840 GCA_004027555.1 Craseonycteris thonglongyai | reverse complement strand
AAGCCTCAGTGTGGGGTTCATTTGCTTGACCTTGCTCTTGGTCCTCTCTGATCCTGGTTAATGATTTACAAGTGACACCTTGGTAACAGCTAAGGGACCCTCTCTATCCCTGTTCTCATTAAGAATGGGAAGTAATCCTGAGCCTGGGGACAATCCCATCACCCATGATTGGAGCTACACTCTGGGTACTGCTGGAGCTGACTGGATCTTTGTTCAATGAGATGGCAGGTCCCCAACCTGAAACTCTGCTGACAGCTGCTGTTTCCCTTCTCTCTCTCTCTCTCTCTCTCTCTCTCTCTCTCTTTCTCTCTCTCTCTCTCACACACACACACACACACACACAGCCTCCCCTATGCCAGAAGGACATTTATGTAAACACCACTGGCTCAGTACTGAGTAAGCCAAGATGAGAAATGAAAGGGCTGGACTCAGCAGGGTGGTGGAGTGCGTTTCCCACACTGAGGAAGCGCAGCCTGAGCTGCCAAGATGAGCTAGTCATTCTTAGGAGAGTCCTGTCCTGGCAGTTTCTTCTCCCATCCCGGCTTTTTAGTGCCCATGACTATTCCTGGGATGGAGGCAGCAGCCAGCCCTACTACCCATCTCACGGGGAAGCTGTGAGACTCGAATGAGATTGTGAATGGGGAGGTATTTTTATGAACTGCAATCGTAAAGGAGCGCCACTCCCACCACTGTCCTGTATCGTACCTGGGAACTGTCTCCCACACCAAGTCAGGCTGCCTTTTGGCCTGGAATCCAGGTCTTTCTCCTGAGGACGAAAGTTCATTCAAGATCTATTTCTGAATGACAGCCACTCCTGACAAGAATCCATCAATATTTATAATTCGCAGGCGAAAATGTGTCAAACATATTTAGCAAGCTCCCCATGAATTTTGAGTGCTTAGCAACCAAAACACAGAAAGTGACATATGGAATTTGTAGTTATTTGATACCAACTGAATGAACAAGAAAATTTGTCTGTTTTTCCAAAGGTAAATCTGGTTCAATCATTACTGCTTATCTGTGTGCAGGGTGGGGTGGTGGTGGTAAAGAATGCTCTTGCTACTTGAATTTTTTTTAATTGTTTGAGAGAGAGAGAGAGAGAGAGAGAGAGAGAGAGAGAAAGAGAGAGAGAGAGAGAGAGAGAGAGGAGAACCCAGAGCAGTCTCCATACATTAGTTGTACATTAGTTTTCAATATAGTTTCGTTCCACAGGTGGGTGGGGGGCCATGCTGGGCAGGAATTGGGCCATTGCCTCCTGCATGGGAGGCATGCCCCCTGGAGCCCGGGGCCTCCTACATATGAAGTTCGCCCCGTTGACAACTGAACTGGGGCACACCCCAGCTCAGCATTTGGTTCTGCACCGGCCTGGGCCAGGACTTAATCCTGTCTCTGGGGCTACAAAATGAGAGCTTAATCCACTGAGCCATCCCAGGATCCCCTTGTATTTTATTTCTAGTACTTTTTTTAGAATAAAATAGTTATTTCTGGCAAAGAGAACCTTTGAATCTAGTATGTATGCACTCTGACATCCCAATATACTTCTCTATGCCTTGCCCTTTCCAATTTTGTTTTGAAAAAGGTAAGGCAGAGAACTTCAAGTTTCCCTCAACTTTAAGGCTCTTTCCTCCCCAGTGAACACATTGTATCAGACATCACAGCAGTAATCATTTTCTCCAGAGGAAAACACTTGCCCTTATCACTTCAGGCAGCCAATCCTGTGGGTGATTCTGAATGGGAGCAACTAGAGAACAAAAACATCTTTCCTATTGGGTTCTTGTCTGAAAGGTACCTCAACTCCAAGGAAGAGATTTTAGCTCAACCTAAAGAAGAACTTTCTAGCTGATGGAGTGAACTTCCTCGAAGGGAACCAGTGATTCTCCTGTTTTCCTCATTTAATGCCTTTAACCCTAGACAACCCCCAAGCACATGCTAGATGTAAAATCTAACCCCACAAAGTATGCACACAAGTGGAGTTAGGGTTTGCCTTTCCATTTTCTCTAAAACATTACTTTATTTTTTTTAATAATTCTTTTAATTTATTTTTATTTTATTTTATTTTTTTGACAGAAAGAGAGAGAGATACAAAGAGAGAACTGAACTGTGGGAACTCCCCAGTTCAGCATGTGGGTCTGCCTGGGCCGGAGCCGGGATTCGATCCTCGGGGCTCCAAAGCGAGCGCTTAACCCGCTGAGCCATCCGGCTTTCCCTAAAACATTACTTTTACTACCCATCACTTACCTCCTTTCTCCCCTCATTCCTTAAAAAAAAAAAAGAAAGAAAAGGAATTGTTACATCATTGTGTTTTCTCACCTTAGGAAAGTCATTTTGAATACCTTCTTTTCAACACGCTAGGACCCTAGGAGTGCCGGAAAGAGGTATGGTAAGGAGAGCAAAAATATCAAAGTGAGGAATAAATGTGAGCCGAGCTATTAGCACCCAGGCGTAGAAAAGGCAACTGCTATTTTTATCAATGCACTTTTTTCCCCTCTTTTTAAAGATTTATTTTGTTGTTTTTGACAGGGACAGACAGAAACAGAGACAGAGAGAGACAGAGAGACGGGGGAGGGCCCAGAGCAGTCTCCATAGTTGTACATCATCAGTTTGGTTTTTTTTCTGACATGGTTTTGTTCCACACAGGTGGGCAGGGGCTGTGCAGGGTGGGAACCAGACTGGGGGCCTCCCACATGGGAGGAACACCCTCTTGGTCAAACCAAGGGATGAGAACCAAACTGGGGGCCTCCTGCATTGGAAGCACACCCCAGTTCATCATATGGGTCCACACAGGCTGGGGCTGGGATTCAATCCTTGGTCCCCGGGGCTGTAAAGCAAGCACTTAACTCACTGAGCCATCCCAGCTTCCCCTCAATGCACTTTCATTTGATCAAATTTCAGAGTAACTTGATAGAAAAAAGGTTCCTTTGGAAATGTTTTTCTTTTAACAAGGACTAACTATCTTACATGCCCTTTGTAGCCCGATTGTCATCCCCACACATGTACTGTGTGAGTTTTTATGTTGGTTCCCTATGCAATGTCTATCTCAGGCACTTGCTTTGGGTTCTAGCGGAGGCATAGGCCTGACTGGAGGTCTATATGGGGTTTGTGGCTGAGGTGGAGTACCACTCTGTGACCAGGCGTTAGGGCTTTGTCTCTTCCCCGTGATTCACCAGTTGGGTTTTGATCACTCGGTGTGGTTCTAATCATAGGATTCCTTTAGCCAAAGTTGGTTTATGACCTGGTGCATGAGCTAGCCCTCAGAATTTAATTATATCCCTTTATTTTCTCACTCACAACTTTGCCATCATTTTATGGACACCCCAGGATGCTTCCATGACCTGTTGTATCATGCTTATCCTCAACCTTTGGACCAAGATTTATGTCTCAAACTCAGGAGTTACAAGCCCCAGAGTCTGTGTGCTGATATTTCATATTTAGAGTTAGCTCCGGTTATGCACACACTTACTGATTGTTTTCAATGAAAAACAAAAATGAACCGAAAAAAAAAGGCCAACCCATTTTCCTTCACACTCTGTCTAACTGAAGTCCTCCACAGCCTCCACGGGGTCTGCTGTCCGGGTAAAAGTGCTTTGTTCTAACTGTGCTGAACAAACCGCACTTCCCGAGAGACCAAGACTGACATCCCTCCCTAAGGACAAGCCTCCCACATTTCCTTGCAAACTCCTCAGAATTACAGAAAACGACTTTCTTGAGAATCCTTTTCCTCTAACATGTCTACATCTGTCTCTTGACAGTCTGATACTTAACATTTCATAAGACAAGAAGCCATGTCTAGGGGAAAGCACATCAGACACTAAGTCAGATAATTTGGTTCTGTCCCAACTCTGCTTTAACTGGTTTTGGACAAGTCACCAAAACTGAGGCTCTGAGGTTCTGGTCCTCTTAGGCAGGGGTCCCCAAACCCTAGACCACAGACTTGTATCTGTCTGTGGCCTGTTAGGAACTGGGCCCCACAGCAGGAAGTGAGCAGGGGCATCTGTATTTACAGCCGCTCTCCATCGCTCACATGACCGCCTGAGCTCCGCTTCCCGTCAGATCAGCGGGGGCATTAAATTACTTGTATAATTATTTCATCATATATTTTGATGTAATGATAATAGGAATAAAATGCACAATAAATGCAATGCTCTTGAATTATCCTGGAACCATCACCCCCTCCCCCCACCCACCCGGTCTGTGGGAAAATTGTCTTCCACAGAACTGGTCCCTAGTACCAAAAAGGTTGAGGATCACTGTGATAAGGAAAAGCAAATACCACGCATTCTGTACTGAGTACCCTCCATAGACAGAATGCAAAGACCAAATGAGATATACACAGGGAAGAGGTGAGCAAAAGCAGCTATTCAATTGTTTGCTATCACTATCATTGCTATTATGATTGTTATTATTACTACTACAGTTCTTATAACTGAAGAAACTGGTAGATAATGTTACAATTTGACTTTAGTTTCTTGAAAGAGAGAAGGAATATCCCTGAGGTCCAGGTCACCAAGTGACCCTTGGTTCCCAGCATCAAATGAGGTTATATTCTTGTACCTTTATGCCTTTACGATGTCAGGTGCATATATGGTAGTCCTCTTGCTTCTCTGGAGGAAGGCCCTAGAATTCTATTACTCATGGTCTCTGTCATCCGCCATTGGTTGTCCCTCACCTCTGCCTCCTCCCCTCAACCCCATTTTTTTTCTTTTTTTCCTCTATAGAAGGACTAGCTCCAGCGGCTTCTGGTGGTGTTCTCATACATGTCTTCTATATCCTTAGTACCTAGCTCAGGGCTGGACATGTACAAGCGCTATCTTCAGTATATATGTGCTAAGATAATAAATGGGCCTTCTGAGCACCTTAAGACAAAGCACAGTGGTGGGGAGAGGTGGCACAGGGAGGGAAGCTTCTAAACAGCCGTGGGAAACGCTGACCCATGCGCATGCAGCACAGGGCACCTGTGGGCTCCTGGAAGAGAGAAAGAGATGCCTGCGGAGGGGCTGGAGTCCAAGGTTCTCTTCCTGGCCCGGGCAAGCCTGAGCTCCATCCGGGACCCACCATATGGGTTTCGGGACAAAGTGACCAAGAACATGGTTTCTCAGGGTGGAGGGTGTGGCGATGCTCCAGGTGCTCTCAGAGATAGCCACATGGCCACATGTATACACACAATTTGGGGCCAAGTCCCTAGGTGTATGCCTTGAGCTCAACCTGTGGCCTTCACTAAGCCCAGGAACACGGTGCTTCAGAGCCAGCTGGGCCATGTGCATAATCAAGACAAGAGCACCTTCTCTCCGACACTGTGTCAATGCGTGTGTCTTATGACTCGTGCTCAGGAGGATGTGGACTAGCAGTTAGAGGACCGATGACTTTGCCCAGCACTGCTACTAATGATAAGCTTTGTCCAGCCCAGGCCATCCTTTCCTGACAACTGGAGGTCCCACTTTCTTGATCCCACCCTGCTTCATGTCCCATCTAACCTGGAACTCTTCATTTGAGCTTCCTTTTGGGATCTGAGTTATAGCTATTTGTGTGTGTGTGTATGTGTGTGTGTGTGTGTGTGTGTGTGTGTGTAAAATGAAAGAGTAAATGTGATGACCTGTTCTGTGCACCTCAAAGTCCCATGATTCTACATTTTCATTTGCTTGTTCAATTCATAGACATTTGTGAAGCCTGCGCCAGGCACTACAGATACAAAGATCACTAGGATGCAGTGGAGTCTCAGAAAACCTCACAATGTTGTGTTGCACCAAGACAAACAAGAAAAGAACCTTTGGTGGGGAAGAGGGACAGGAGAAATGTCCCAGTGAAGGATACACTGAGAGCAAAGTGGCAGACCATTATGCCAGGTCTCCTGAGACCCCATGGAGCAGAGCTTCTTGGCGGTCATGACATAAAGTGTTAAACCTGGCTTCAGCGTCAATCTGCATAGATTGGAATCTAGACACAACCATGGACTAGCTGTATGGTGTATGCCAGTTGATTTAACACCTACACATTTTTATTTCATATGAAAAAATACATGACACTCTTAGCACTCTCCTTCTTTGGCTATTGTGAGGTTAAAAAGGAAATATTTAAGACATATTTGTTATTATTGAGATCTTGAAAAGACATCCTTAGACCATTCAGATTTCATACAAAATTATGCAGAGAACAAAATAGAAAAATAGGCAAAGAGGAAAAATTTCTTTGGCAAAATCAATCATTTGACAAAAGGTTGGTCCCTACCTGGAGACAGGTACAACAGATGAAGTTCCCCAGATCAAACATCTCAGAGGTACCCCAATTCACCAATTCTATATTTAGGTGCTCATATGTTCCTACTGGCCAGAGTTGCCCACAAATACAGACAATTTGGTGCACACAGCAGCGTTTTAAAAAAAGATTTCCCTTTTAGGAGAGAGATATGCAACAAAGCTTAATCGGTTCTAAGTGATTCTGAAATATTGTATCAATTGACAGTAGAAAGGTCATCGTGGTGAGTAAACATGAGGATTCTGTTCAGTGTCTGGGATTTAGCCGACTAACTCCCACTAATGTTAATGGGGCCATGCTGCCAAATCTCCAACCATCACCCTGGATATTTGCTCCAATCCCTTACTGTTGAGATTGAAATGTGTTTTCCAAATCAAAGCGGATCCTGAGATGGAAGCTCTGCGTGGTCATGCAGGGACAGTATAGGTGATACCCGGGGACCTGAAAATGCTCCAAATGATGGCATTAAGGAACTTTGTGGAAAGGTGTGTCTTTCTTCACACTGTCCAATTCACTGTGTCTTCCTTGGCTTGATGCACATGGTCCCCTTACTTTACAAACTCACCTCCTACTCCTTATCTCTGTGAACTCCAGGTGAAATAAATCCCCAGTTCTCCACATATACATTAGGCTTCTCTGTAGGAGGTGAATGTGTATGTTGGTCCCTACCTCCTACTCTTTTATTCAAGGAGATCCATCTCAATGCCATCTTATTGGTGTAGTTTTTCTATTCCTGCTCCACCACTACCCCCAACACACACATGCACACTGTGCATGTGATGTCTCCCGCCTCAGATTTTAGAGTATTCTGAGTCTTGAATATGGCACAGTTCACATTCTGCCTTAAGAAGTTGTCTCATTCCTCTCAAGTACACTGTAGGCATTGTGAGGGTAGGAAATACATCACATTTGTCTTTAAATTTCCTTTAACACCCAGTTCAGGCCTTTGCACACAGTGGGTGCTCGAGAAAGCACTGAATTGAATTGAATTGAATTAAATATCTTTTTATTTCTTGAACTTTTTGAAGATTGGGACTTTTAAGAAGGTGTTGGGAATTGGAGAGTTGTGGTACAATTATGGACGATAGATCCTTTATTCAGTTAAATAAACAGGTTTTAGAGAGCATTGCTAAGACTTTGGGGTCAGAGTACTGGTCCATTCCTCAGAACTCTGCACAGCTGCAGGGGGCTTAGAACACCGGTCTGGCTACACCATGGGCCTGATTCACAACAAGTCAGGTGTTTCTATTGGGCACTGGTGTCCCTCTGAGGTCTCTAGATTTATGCCTACTGCCCTCAAGACCTAAAGCTGACAAGGGCCACTGAGTACATTTTAGTTACAACTACTCTTCTGGGCTGATTCATCCAGGTCCGTTTTAGCTAATATACAGTCTATCTGATGTGTAAAAATGTTCTAAAACAAGCTTGTCCAATCCGCAGCCTGAGGGTCACTTGCAGCCCAGCATGGCTTTGAATGTGGCCCAACACAAATTCTAAAAACATTATAAAATTTTTTTGCAATTTATTTTTTATTGTCTTAGCTCATCAGCTATTGTTAGTGTCAGTGTATTTTATGTGTGGCCCAAGACAGTTTTTCGCCTGTGGCCCAGGGAAGTCAAAAGATTGCACACTGGGGATATAAGCTGAAGGATAGACTGTGCTCACTGTTTCTACTTTCTCACATCCCACTCACTCACCAAAGCTAGTGATGTTTTGAAGCTTTACCTAGCTTTTATTGAGCTATTTATCTAGCTGAATATTTATGAAAATTGATACTATTAACATAGTTAATTTCTTGAGATTTCACTTTCCTTAATGTTATGATACCATTTTGTAACTTTCCTGTGCTAGTGAGTTCCTTTTATCTTTCGTCCTAGGCTGCTTCTCCTCCGTCCACTCCAGAATCTAGCCTTGGCCAGCTCTTCTTACTGCCATGGCCACTGCTTCTCTTCCTAAAGCCCTGAGAACTATTTTTAATCTTCCATCCACAGCTTCTCATCGCTAACTTGGTACACAATGTAAAGGCGGCAGCTCTGTTGTGATAATTTCATAATGCCCCTTTCTTCCTCTCCCAACTCCTCCTCCAAATATTTACTTCTCATAATTTTATTCTAATGTATCTGACCCAGTTGTTCTCAAACCTATCTACATGTTCAAATTCCCCAGGAATGGAAAATAAAAAATACTGATGCTTAGGCTATTGCATCAGACTCTATAATAACTTAGGTGAGCTGGAGGTTCAAAGGTGTTAGTATTTTTAAAAATACAGTACTATTTTCCTATTATTATTGACATACATGTTCATCTCCTTGTCTGAGAAGTAGCTCTGACAACCCTTCTTAAGAACTGAGATTTAGGTGTTATGATCTCCAGAGTTCCAGTGCCTGAAGCATGAGCTCAATGGCTGTTTATTGTCTTAGGCACACAACTTGGTTTGCTCAAGAGTGATTCCATTTATATCTATTGTTCTGGTGTTCCACTCAATTAGCTATTCTGCCCCTTTCATTTTCTAAGGGATCCCATTTTGTGCAGTGAATTATGTAGCCCACCCTAGCCAAAGAGGATTTAAAGTTTTGAAAAGACAGTAGACTCTCTATTAACCAGAATTCACACAACTGGCATTCTCAAGCAACTGGCAAAATGCTTGAGTTCTGGTTAAGGAAGAGTCTACTTACATTTACCTGGCATCTACCAATCCCCATGGGTGCCAGTTAAGTGAAAGTCTACTGTACTTAGTATTATAATTTGAATTGTATACCCCCAGCCCCCACCCTAGGTCAGAATGTGATTGTATTTAGAGATAAGGTTATTAAAGATGTGATTAAATTAAAATGAGGCCATTAGGTTGGGCCCTATTTCAATCTGACTAAAGTGTCCTTTTAAGAAGAGGAAATTTGGGGAAGCCGGGATGGCTCAGTGGGTTGAGCGCTCACTTTGCAGTGCCGGGGACCGGGGATCGAATCCTGGCCTGGCCCGTGCGGAACCACATGCTGAACTGGGGACGCCCCCAGTTCAGTTCTCTCTCTGTCTCTGTCTCTGTATCGCTCTCTCTCTCTCTGTCAAAAATAAATAAATAAATAAATAAATAAATAAAAATAAATGAAATACCTTAAAACAAAAAAGAAAGAAGAGGAAATTTAAACACAGAGAGAGACACTGGGGAGACGTATGCATACATAGCAAAGGCCATGTGAGGACACAGTAAGAAGTTGGCCACCTGCAAGCCAACAAGAGACCTCAGGAGAAAAGAAACCTGCTGACACCTTGATCTTAAACATTTAGCTTCCATAACTCTGAGAAATAAATTTCTGTTGTTCTAGCTACCCAGTCTGTGGTATTTTGTCAGGGCAGCCTGAGCAGACTAATATACTTGGTAAAACATAAAGAAAATAAAACCAATATAAATATTGTTTCCTAAATATTACAATCCTCCAAGATAAATGCTCACACAATTTTCCAAGAAACTTGCTATCCTGATTTTAGGTGTTCTGGTATCTTCCACTGTACAATAAAAGGTTTCACTCATTTTCTTCACTGGATACTTTTAACTTTCATGTATTCCGAGTCTGTTGGCCTGTTCACAGATGGAATACTGAGGATCCCACCTCTCTGGTAGCAAATGAGATGGTGATAACAAATGTCACATATGGCTACCATGGGGTAAGGCACAGTTTCTACCCTTGAGGAGCCACAAACTGATCTAGAAATGTTCTCATCTCCATGAAGCAAGTGACAGAGTGACTTTTATGGAGATTCAGTTCAGGACACTAAGTCAGTCTGCAGGAGAGTTTAGAAGTTTCCCAAGTGATTGGAAACTATTCTAAAATCAACTCAACTGATTTTTAATGGGTGAAGAGGAATATACTCAGTGAAAGGGGGGACAGGTATTTCATGCAGAAGCAACAGCATTGGGGAAAAAAAAAAAGCAGAAGTGAAAGACAAATAATATTCTTTTGGTGCTCTCCTAACCTCCTACACCCTTGATTTTAAATCCAGGACTTTTCCTCTGTCCTCAGAGCTCAAAAGGTACAGCTGCTATGTGTCGTATTTTTAAGCCTTTAAGTATTTAGGCTCGGCTAACCACATATTTTGTACTAAATGGGACAGTAAACAATGGAACTGTCCCATTTCAAATGGTACGCATAGTCAGCCTAGTCTCACTGGGCGAAATTCAAGGTGTCAGTAGGCTGATCATATGTCCCACTTGAAACAGGACAGTCTCATTACTTCCTGTCCTGTTGAACATGGGATGTCGGGTCAGCCTATTTAAAACCTAAACATTCTTTACTTTCAGCTTCTCTTTTTCTGGGCTAAGTAACTCCAACCTCTCCAGATTATTCTTCAAACTTTTAAACCTAGTTCATGCATTGGCAACAACGACCCAAACCAATGTGTACATACAAGGATGCACACAAGCACACACAGGCCTAAAGGGCCTGCCGTTCACCTAAAGGGCCTGCCGTTCACCAAAAGGCTCTCAAATGTAAGAGAAGATATTCATGCTGTCCTCTCACAAAGTGCAGGTTAAGGTCACATCCATCACACAGCTATGTGAAACATCATCTCATCAGTATAATGAAATAGAAAGTACAAGAATCAGACTGATGCGCACCAGTCTTTCTGAGGAGCAATCTATCAGGCTGACTGACATGGGATGCATTTCAACCAGGAAAAACTGTTTTTCTCCTAATCTTACATCAAGGCACAAATACAACAGCCCTTGTTTTCCACACAGATTCCTACTGCTTTCACACCCCAGCATATGCTAAGAGATCTCAAGCAACACTCTTCCTCCGTCTCTGGGAGGAGTCTTAAAACATTTTTAGCTCACCCAACATAAAACAGAGGAGGATCTGTTTCTTTACTCAAGAATAATCATTCTCAACTGCCTATTTATACTGCAGATGAAAAACTATAAATTGAAATAAACATATTTGCATTCTAAAATTGGCATCGGCACTGCCAAAGGTAAAGGGTGCAACAATTGTGTTTGAAGAACAATCATCCAGGAAATGCCACGTTGCTTCTCAGGGTTCAGACCATATGCACACTGGAATTAGAAGGCGAATAACGTCAAAGAACTGAGAAAGAACATTAGCCTACTGAACTAATGGGACAACATGTAGACAGATAATGCCAAAACATGTGGCTAAAAAGTTTTATCTTATGACATATAAACACATGATTGATGTCCTTTGAAAGAACCCAATAATAAATGACTAATTGAATATCTAGAACTGTGCTAAATAATACAGTATCAACTAATCACATATGACTATTTAACCCATTTCCTGTTTGCTCTGAGAATACTTGCCTGGTGATGTTTGCTCCTCCAGGGTTAACCCCAAGATAACTCACAGAGCATAGTCCTAACTTTACCTCCAAAGTTCTGTGCTTTAAAATTTACCACATGAAAAAAAGATGATTAAATACTGAACAACGTATACATTTCTGTTATATTAGGATAACTCTAAGAACAGTTTTTATATTTCATTTTCACATTGAAAATCAGGCAGATTTGCTTCAGCCTCAAAGAGCATGTTTCTGTAAAATTAAGTGAATGCAGCAGCAAGCTGATTTTTTTTCTAAATGAAAAATGGGTTAAATTAAATGAAATTAGAAATTCAGTTCTTCAGTTGCACTAACCACATTTTAAGCACTCAGTAGTAGTAATAGTGCTATATTGAGCAGCAAAGATAGTTTAAAATTTCCATTACACGCAGTCGCATTGAACAGTGCTGGTCTAGAGGATTATGTTTGTTTGTTTTTATTGTTTGAGAGAAGATAGAGAGAGTGAGAGAAGGGGAAAGGCCCAGAAAAGTCTCCATAGTTCTACATCGTTAGTTGTGACACGGTTTCATTCCACACAGGTGGATATGGGGCCTCAAGGGGTGGGAACTGGATTGGGGCCCTCCTATATGGGAGGTGAGCACCTTCCCCATCCTGGAGGTTGCCAGTTGCATCACAGTTTGGTATATAGATTTGCAGGAGCCAGGGCTTGGAATTGAACCCCGAACCTTGCAACTGCAAGGCAAGTGTTCAATTGCTGAGTTATCCAGGTATTCCTAGAGGATTCTGTTTGACTGCTGGGTTAGTATTGTTTTAAACATCAGGCCTTAAAGAGATAATTTTGAGCACAGCATGCTATCATATGTGGAAACCCAGGGCAGGAGAATAAGGTGGAAAGGAAAAAAAATTTCACTCCTGGAATAAGCTAATATGAGCTAATAGCACTGACATTTTATTACAAGAAATGGCCTTAGACAAACAGAAATATTGGGCTAAAATGTAAAGAAGTTAGTAAATACCACTATTTGAATAACTCATCACACTCTTCTAAACATTCATTAAATGTACCAGCCTCATCTTATTTGTTAGTGTCTAACTGGACTTCATTGGTCATCCCTCAAATACTATTTATCCAGCTCTCACTTTCTGCCCCCAATGTTCTGCTTTTTGAATATGTAATAAAACATTTTAAACAACAATTTAAATATAGGATCCCAATCAAAATAGAAAAATGCAGACTTCTCATTTTACAAAAAAAGGCAAGAACTTTATTTTAAACAAATCCTCAGTTGTGTGTGATGCCACATCCATATCTAAATCAAAAGTCATAAAGATGATGCAAATGAAACAGGGCTTCATAAAAGCACATTATCCAGATGTTACTCTTAGCCAATGGTTTCACTAATACTCAGTGGATGTGAAAGGTGCAGTATGGCACTTAAATAAATAAGAGCAAAGAGAAGGAAACATATTCCCAGTCCAAAGCTATTGGTTTTCAAACCTTTGGTATATGTCTCAAACATCCGTAAACATGTTAGCCAATAGTGTCTAGTTACAGGTTTCTTAAGCCAGTGATTTTGTGTGTGTACATTTCAAAAATAACTGATAAAATAATAGATAGGGGTTGACATGGGCTAATTAAGGTCTCTGGTATGAGCACACAGGTAAATTCAAACCATGGCAAAATAAAGTGCAGCTGTGTTGCACAACAAAACTATGTAAGAAAATGAGTGAAATACACCACTTAGAAATTCTGTGGCTGGGGTAGACACACTTGATATTAACAATATATATATATATATATATATATATATATATATTTAATGCTATCCAAATTCCACAAGCTGGAAGGCAGAAATATCCCAAAGCTCATAACCACATGCCTAACAGTGCAACAACCATCTCACAGAAGTGTTAGAGTTGCATATTATAGTTCCCTCCCTCCCACCCAACCCCTGCCCCTAATAAACAGCACCAGTGCAGTTTGAGTTAGAAAACTGGAAATATTGAGACATTCCTAAGGTTTTCATAATGACGAAGGGTCATTCAGATGGGGCTCTACTGCAAACCTTTGCCATGACCGTTCTCCAAAAAGCATCCTATGCAATTCCCTCTAGCTCATTGATAAACCGTAGTAGGTCTACTGTAAGGCCAGAGTCAGAACAAACCTGGCATACTATCCTGGGTTGAGGGACAGGGGCATGCTGATGGAAGAGGTACATAAAGGATGCTTCAAGGATGTTTGTCCTGCAGTCCAGGATGAAGGGATGTGCTGAGATAGGTCACAGATTTGGTACCAATGAAATATTTGACTCATGCCATTCACTAGGTTATAAAGCTCAGCAGAGCTAAGACCTACTTGGTAGCTGTGCGAGTCCATTGTCATCAAGATCAGATTGGGGCATAAAAGGTCCCAAAGAAGTCCAACTCATCCATCTTATCACTCTACCTACTGGTCTCTGTGGAAACAGTAGTGTGACATGTAGTTTTGGTTCTACTTTCTCTCCTCTCCCACCAATGCAAGATCTTCTCTTAACCAGCCTTATCCTATATCTCAGTGGTGAGAGTCACATCAATGAGGGAAGATGCAGCCACCTTTGAGCAGTCACCTGCTTTGGGGCTACTTGTGACCCCCCTAGGGCCTAGGCCTTTTCAACACCTGTTCCTTCACACATAGGCAGAGTCACTGGACTGAGTCCTGCCAAAGTTGGGAACATTGACCCGAGGCAGGTCCTTGTTGCGGATCTCATAGACTGACTTCCTCTTGGCCTGGACACCTCGTACAGCCAGCTTGATTTTGCGCCATCCCAAGTGGTTGAGTTCAGCCAGGTTGAGCACAACGCAGATGCCACTCACAGCAAACATGAACACTAGAAAGACGGTCTTCTCTGTAGGCCGGGACACATAACATTCCACTTCCTTGATGCAGGGGTAGCGGTCACACTCATACAGCCCCGGGACACTGAAACCATAGAGAAAGTATTGGCCCACCAGAAATCCAATCTCCAGGGCATTTCGGAACACGACTTGGATAATGTAGAAGCGAGAGATGCCTTCCTGCCTTCGGAGCTTGGATCGTGCTGCAGTGCGTAGCCCTGATGGATGTGGGGGCAGCTCCTTAACCTCTAAACAATCTGGCTCTGTCTCCTTGCTGGTATTCTCTGTGTTCTGCAGCACTCCATTGACAATGGCATTTTGCAACTTCTTATCTTCTCGTTTTCCGCCCCCACTGCCCCCAACCCCAGTTCCTCCAGAGCCCCCAATGGATTCAGGGGGGTCTCTGTCCAGGGTCAGGAAGACGGTAGAGTAGCGGCGTTCTCGCTGCTTGGCGGACTGGTGCACAGAGTAAGTGATAAAGCAGAGACTGGGGGTACACACCATTATGATCTGGAAGACCCAGTAACGTATGTGAGAGATGGGGAAGGCGCGGTCATAGCAGGCCTGGTTACAGCCGGGCTGCAGGGTGTTGCACACAAACATGGTCTGCTCATCATCGTACACTGTCTCCCCCACAATGGCCACAATGAGGATCCGGAAGATCACCACCACAGTCAACAGGATCCTGAGCAGGGAAAGAGGGAGGGAGAGAGGTTCTCACCGGCTGAGTCACTGACTTAGGAAACCCCTGATCCTCCCTTCGGGCCCCTCGTGTTCACCACTCTTTTAACTGGGGAACTGTCCATCCTCTTGTGGTACTGAACTGGGAATCTGCAAAACCTTGTCTTTTCCCTTCCTGCTGGTTGCTGGTAGACTGGGAACACTTCATATTACAGGAACCTCAGCTATATATGTATATATGTACATACACTGGACATGGTACATTAGCAACAGATTTCATCTGTGTATATGGAAAGTACAAAGGGACAAAACACACCACTCCGGATATGGCAAATGCACACAGCATATCTGAACAGAGCATGTTTCAAAGCCTATATAGTGTGTACATAACTACTCCAGGTGGGCGTTTATCTCAATATAAATATTGAATTTAATCATTTACATAAACAGATAGCTATGTGATATATACACACACACATACTATTATATAGAGAGACACAACATTGTTAATTGGGTGTGTGGGTTTCTGGCACTGTAATTTTAAATAGCCAAATCAGTTCAGCTTAATAAATATTTGTTGGGAAAAAATATATACCTGCTCCAAAGAGCAAATCCGTTTTTCCATTTGCCCTTCTCTGTCCAAATACAATTCTGCCTTCCTTGTAGACTCTATTTAGGGAACCGGATGGAGATTGGCTCTGACTCTGGAGAGTAGAAGGACCACGACTGAGCCACCAACTCCTCTTCCGTTGGGAGAAGAGGGAGCCCTCCTCCACCCCTGGGGGTGCTTCATAGACAGGGGAGAGGGTCGCTGAGAGGCAGCAGCTGGAGGAGGGGGTGTCGCTAGGCATTGGGTAATCCTCCCTCAATGCCGGAAACACAGGGGAATGGACCCAGGGAGATGGAAAGGGGCAGTGGATGGGCTGGGGGCAGAGGGGGCTTTGTCCGCCCGACGGACGACGGCTCAGCGTCCTTACCTCCCGATCATAGTGGAGTGCTGCTGCACCGCAGCTTCCAGCAGCCTCTCCAAGATGGTCCATTCCCCCATCGCTGTGCATCCGGAGGCAGCAGACAAAGACAGGGCAGCACCGGGCACGTCCCGCTCTCGGCCCCTCCCTGGGCCGCACCGCCCGGCTGGGGGCGACTAGCTCCCGATTAGGGAAGCAAGCGAAAAAAATGTTTTAAAATTCACGAGTCCCCTTTCCCCTTGATTGTACTTAAAAGACGGAAACGGGGACAGAAATCCAAACACGCCCCGACTGATGGGACAGCTGGCGCGGTCCGAGGAGCCGGCACGACCTCCGACGCCGCCTGCGGGTCAGGGCTTGAGCCCGCCGGTGCCCGGGCGAGGGGCGGGGCGGGGGTGACAGCGTGCCGGTTCGCGAGCTCTCGACCCCCCTAGAGAGGTTTCTGGGCGCCAGGATCCCCAGGGTGGGGGGCCGGGGAAGGGAAGGGTCCAGGAACCAGCCCCTGCGCCTGGCACGTCAGCGGGCACTGGGCGCTCCCGCGCTGCCACCTGCGAGGCCGGGGAGGAGCGCGCCGAGCGGGCTGCTGGGCTCGGGAATCCGCGCCGCCGCCTCTAATCCGCCCTTAAGTAGTCTCCGCCTGCGTCACGCCAGGTCCGCAAGCCGAGCGCGGCGTGCGGCGGTCCCTGCGCGCGGGAGCCACAGGGGCCGAGGGCGCGCGCAGCGGCCCAGGGGCGCAAGAGTCCTGGGGGCCCGGCAGGGAGCGAGGCGACTCGCAGAGAAAGGATCGCAGTGCCCTTCGGGGCTTGTCGAGGCGCCCAGGTAACCTCACCTGATCACCAACCCCCTGCAGGAGGAGGGGGAGCCTGGAGCGGACGCAGGGGTGAGCGAGGAGAGGCAAGAGTAGGTAGTTTGGCTTCTGTACATGCAGCCCTCACAGTTGCGTTTCTCCCTTCGGGGAGACAACGGAAATTCTCTCTCTAAATGGAGTTGCTGGTTGTGGGAAGGAGAGGTGGGGCGACATTGCGGGGCTGAGAGTGAACCTGCAGTTCGGTGCTTGCTTGGATCCGATGCAGGGGCGAGGAACGCTTGAAGAGAGTCTATGTAGGCTGAAGCCGAAAAGCAGGTGTGGAGCTGCCTCAGAGGATGGGGGCCTGCGCACAAGTCTGCAGTGAAGAGGTGCCTAGCGTGAGCGAGTGGGTGACTATGATTAAAGGTCTTGCCTCCCCCGCAGTGCAAACCCAGAAGCTCAGCTATTTCATTTATTTCATTTTACTTTTTACTAATGGGGAGGAGGGGGTATTTCTCAGGTAAACTGGTGGAACCTGAATTTAACGAGGCCCAGTAATCTGCTAGCAAAAACAGCCTCTCACAACCTCGCCTCACCTCCACCTTCCTTATCCAGCCTTGGCTTTCTCCCTTCAACCAGAAGATCTTGGTTTCTGTTTTTAAATTTGCATTTTTTGTTTTTCAGTTCTGTCTGGAGCAACTGCTTAATTGGTCTCTAGAAACTGAAACACTCACACCAGGGTGCTAATTAGCTCAGAGGTCAGTATTAGGAGACACAGTAGTTGGGAGTGTTTCCTAAAAAATATTCCAAAAGCACAATGGGTAAGTAGTTATCACCCTCTTAAAAATACAACTGTGAGCGCTTAACCGAGGATCGAATCCCGGCTCCGGTTCTTGCGGACCCATGTGCTGAACTGGGGAGTTCCCCCAGTTCAGTTCTCTCTCTGTCTCTGTATCATTCTCTCTCTCTCTCTCTCTCTCTCTCTCTCTCTCTCTCTCTCTCTCTCTCTGTCAAAAACAAACAAAAAAAAAATTAAAAAAAAAATACAACTGTGAAAGCGTTGCTAATTCACTCTAGGCGAATAATGAAGTCTTAGGCATCCATAGGGATCTTAGCATATAGGTGTGTTACATAAGCCACACCATGATGAGCCTTCAATTCATGAGTAACCAAGGAAAGAAGGCTACATGGCATGGGCTTGAGTCCACTTACAGTGCACTGCTGCATAAAATGCTGAGTTTAAAGGCACAACCCAAGCTTTGGTATGAGAGAGATCAGTGAGATCTCTCCTAGGCCTGACACCTTCACCTCAAGGAGACAGCTTTTCACTACAAAGAAGTGGGGTGTAAATGGAACATTAGGCCTAAAGCAGGCACTTTTTATTTCTTGCTGGGCAGAGAGAAGCTGAAATAATGGAGATATATGGATATTCTATTGTCCAGCTGCCTTCCAGATGGAATGGGGATCCCCCAACTCAGACAAGGTATATTTTCTCAGACTCACTCCCTGCTTCCTTAAGCCTCTGGTTTCCCATGTTACCTCCTCTGGTTGACACTTTTGGAGTAAGGGTTCTCAGGCAAAGAGTGAATGAGTGAGGAGTTCCCACGGAAATGTGTTTCACATCTTCAAATGTCCCAAAATAGGCTGCACAACACAAAATCATTATGATCTATGCACATGGCTTTTCCAAGCCCTTAAAGACGATATCCTAAGACCATAGATCACAAGAAATAAATTTTAAATAGTCTTATAATGTCATTTTCTAGTACTAGGCTATGACTACATTACTGATCATTAGTTTATTATTTTGAAGTACACTTTAATATGTAAAATATGTTCAATATATGCACACATGTACATACAACACATGTATATAAACACACAAAAGCATCTATACACAGAACCTATATTTTAAAAGACTTATCTGTAAAATTTGGTAGCCTGGTTTTAGATTAAAATCTTATTCTCTCCACCACACCATGAAAACAATTAACTGTATTTAAAAAAAATTACTCATCAGTTGTTTTATACTAATGATGTTGTATTTCCTTTTTTTTGAGCTCAATCAATGCCACTTTTAATTAATAATCTACTCTGGTGGTACTGTATTAAATAGGAAAAGGTTCCATGTGGAGCTGGGCATCTCTGAGTTTTCTAAAGGCATTATCGTCCAGCTAGATTCTCACTGTCTCAAGTTTCCTCTGATTAAAGATTCCCATTTAAGTGACCTGGTAAGTCCTTTCCTTTAGCTTTTATTTAAAACTCATTTACTTTATTAACATAATGGTTTTGGATGAAAAACAATGGAACTCAGAATAAACTTTGGGATGGTCATTAAAAATACAGATGCTGGGGTTACCCCCCACAAACCTGCTAAACTAAAATCTGTGAAAGTGAGGTTCAAGTACCTGAATTTTTATTAAGTTCTCCCCAGTGGCTCTGATAATACTAAAAATTGAGAATTCTTCTTCCTAGAGTATTAGGTCAGGAAGGAATCCTAAAAATCAGGAAATCCAATCCCCTGTTTGAGGAAAGTGCTATTTAACACTGCTAGATAAGAGGACCAGATCATCATCATCATCATCATTATTATTATTTAGTTTATTTAAGCCAAACTCGTGACATATATTGGAGAGCAAGGTCTCAAATGCTTCTGATGACCAAATAATTTTAAAAGATGGAAAATGTGACCTTTGAGGAAGGAAAAGGGAATTAGGGTGGTTTGGATCACAAAGACATAGTCACCTGCAAGTATCTAAAAGAAATGAACATCTGCATTGTTGGTTTTTGCAAGGCCATGTCTTACCAAGCAGTAATTTCCATGAATACAGCAGGGAAGTATTTTCATATCTAGTGGGAAAAACTGTAACAGCACATACCACAGGGCATAGTTGAATATTCTCATACAGGGAGGAAATGGAGAGTTACTGATACTGATCCAGTTTACTTCTTAGTTACATAGGTACGGTATATCTGGCTTAGCTCTTATCCTTATATGTGTGTAGACCCTCATTTTCTTCTCAAGCACAGATTCCCAGATGAATCTGTTAGCTTTTCAGCTTCAACTATTTGGTAAATAACCCCCTCCCCCAAGAACTTTGTATACGGTGTAAGCATGAAAGTGAATCTACTGACCTCTCCTCTCTGGGATCATAAATTGTTGGGGAGCTGAGGGCATGCTTATGCTATGCTGCTTTCCATAAAGCCTTCAGCATTGTGGAAACCTGAGTTTGTTGAAAGAGTAGGCCAGCAACTCTGGGTCTCTAGTCCCCTCAACCTGGGAAAGCTGCATGTTCCCTGTGTAACGATGGGTCCTGGCTCGCTCCTGACCCGAGTTCATTCAAACCAAGAGGAGAACGGTTCCCTTCTGCCAAGTGAAATTTCCAACATGTGAGGGGGGACCCCCCAAAAAACCCCAGAATGATCTGATGGAGAGCAGGCCCCTTGTAGTACAGACCTCCCCTGCTAGATTGGGGGTTCTAGGAGCCCACCTGCATCAGCGTACCAGCTGGCATTGTTGTGAGAGGCTGTGTTCAGTTTTAGTAAATTTTTTTTGGAGACTCAATGCATTTGCAGATTTCATGACGGGTGGTTTACACAAACAGCGAACAACATGTGGCACGACAATGCACCTGCCTACACCATGCTGAGTGTTCAGCAGTTTTTGACCCAAAATGGTGTGACCCCCATGCCCCACCATCCCTATTCACATGTTCTCACTCCCACAGACTTCTCTTTGTTTCCCTAGATGAAAAATATCCTCAAAGAGAAATGTTTTGCTGATGTGGAAGAGGTGAAGCAAAAAAATGGCAGAGGCTCTAAAAGGCATCAAAATCCATGAATTCAAACACTGTTTGGGGCAGTGGAATCTTGATAGATGTATTGCCTCAACCAGAGAGTACTTTGAAGGGGACTGAAGTTTAAACATGTAAGAAATAATACCTAGTTTTTTAATAGGTAAATTCTGGGTTTTTGGGGGTCCCCCTCATACTTGGGACAGCCTGGACCTCTCATTTGCAAGCCCCTTTGCTCACCACTTTCTCCTGCTCACACTTGGTACTGCTCCCACTCACTGTGGTCCCAGCATGTGCTGAACTAACCTGGAGAGCACTGCTGAGCTTGCACGGCCTGGGCTGTTGCATTGGAGAAGTACATCTGGAAAGCTGGTCATAACCCTGAATACGCAGGCTCCTGGAGGCTCCAGCATCTGTAGCCTCCTGGGATTTGTGTGGCCTCAGAGGATGGCATTTGGTTTGGGATTGGTCTCTATGTTAAAGCCCTCCACATTTCATTCACAAACAGGATTAACTGAGCTTTATATCCCTGCATGGCCTACATACATCTGTTTCCTAATGAAACCATCCAACTGTCTTCTGATGGGGCAAACCCAACCTGTCTTGTGAGACTTAAATGGACACAAGTGGCAAATGAAATTCCTTCTTCTTCACTGCAAAATGCTTTTTCTCTTGTGCTTTCTTCCCTATGGATAAGCGCCAGCTCAAGCATTTAGGGGAACACTCTTGTTTTTGCTGTCCAGACAAAATTTACAGAATAACGTTTCCTCTGGGAGTAAAGCTGCCCAACCCACCAGTCATAAGTAGCCCTAAATATGATGGCTTGTGGCCTAGGACTCTTTAGAGCAGGCATGTCCAACCTGCAGCCCAGGATGGATTTGAATGTGGCCCAATACAAATTCTTAAAACATTATGAGATTTTGGGGGGATGTTTTTTTGGGGTTTTTTTTAGCTCATTTATCGTTAGTGTTACTGTATTTTATGTGTGGTCCCAGACAGTTCTTCCAATCTGGCCTAGGGAAGACAAAAGGTTGGACACCCCTGCTTTAGAGCATAGTTACCTTCAAAATTATTCTGCAATCTCATGGACCCAAATGCCAAACTGTGTTTTAGGCCCAAGAAACTGTGTATCCAAATAGTGGGCAATCTAACTTCTCTGCCTGCTAGTCCTTTGAACAAAAGGCTATGTATTATGTATCCCTTTTAAAAACTCACATGTACCATTTCCCCCATTCCCCATCCACCTTGTATATAGAGAATATACCTATGTGGAGTAATATCTCAGGGATTAACGTAATATGACATTGTGGCCAAATCAGATGTGTGAAGTCACAACAAATACATTAACACTCCATTAAGAGTCAAATCAGCCCTGCTGACACGTAATCTTTCATGTTTATGTCAAGTCGTGATCCCCATTCACATAAGGCGCTTCCCAGGGGAGCTCATTAAACCTGCAGGAAGAAATTTCTTTTAAGTCAATGCTATTCAAAAGTCATTCAGCCACAGTGCAGAAGTGCCTCCCTGGGGTCTGGGCACCCTCCTCTTCACACGCTCATTGTCACTGTCCAGCCAGAGTGCCAGCCATGCTGGATGGAACTGGGCTCCCTGCTGAGTGCATTTCCAGTCTGTATAAAAGAGAAGAGGAAATTGCAGGGGAAATGCACGTGGGTTGGACCTGCCCTGGACAGAATTGTTAAGCTATGTTAGTTACCACATGTGCATCTTCTACATTAGAGTGTTCTGCTAAAAGTTGGATCCATCCTTTTGTTTTATATTTCTAGTCAAGATAATTATACAGAAGTGACATTTATCTCCAAAGGAACTGTCTCTAAGATCTGTAGCTGAATTTCAAGGTTCCTCCTTGCTCTCCTAATCCTAACCTGGCTTCTCCTGGTGGCCTGGTATCTTGACCGCCCGAAATTCAGCCAATTCCTGTTATTGCCATGATTCCTGGAGTTCTGGTATTACTCAGCTCAAAGGCTCTTGTGATTTTTCCAGTTCTTGCCAGTCTACCTAACTTCAGATCACTCTTGGGCACCAATGTCCAAGTCTGGTATGGACAGCCTCTTGTTTCTGGAGCTGGGAAGAGCCCAAAAGAGGGCTACCACTCACTTGTCACTTACCATATGTTCATCTCCCTTGCTATAGTGTTTTGATAGTTGGGGTTTGTCAAGAGCACTGGCTCCAACTTGCCCATTTGACCTGATTCACAGTCTTCTCTGATCTTCAGAACCCTCACACCAAATTCCTCTTTTTTTTTGTATAAACTCAGTGTAGATGATCTTGGGTCAAATCTTCCATCCCTGGAACTCACTTTGAATCCATATGCCATTGGCCTTTGAGCTTCCCACCACTGGGCCTTCTCCCATTCCCGCCCCTTCCTTCACCACCATAAAGGGAAGTAAGCCAATAAGCAAGCACAGCAGGGCGTTGACTGATAACCACTTACTGTATTATCCTTCTCAGAGCAATTATCCTCATTTAAGTTACAAATCCTATATCCAAAGAAATGAATTTTTCTACGTAGTTTTCCAAACACAATGCAGAATGAGAGAATAGCTACTTTGAGTCCAGGGATATACTGAGCTCTCCCAAATCACACCATACAAGCATTTGCTTCTTTTATTGATCTATAAAGTGGCCCTAATTGTGGAAATATAGGAATTCCATGAACGCGATGGTTATTAAATTTTACTGCACCTTAGAATCACCTGGGGAGCTCTGAAAAATCTCAATACCTCGGCTATATCCTACACCAATTAAATTAGTATTTCTGGAGGTGAGTCCCATACACTGTTTTTTCTTTTTTTCTTTTTTAATTCTCCTGGTGATACCAATATGCAGTCAAGTTTGAGCACTGGTACAATACCCACCACCAACTACTGAGGCATAACAGCCCTGCCTACTGGAGTCTAGTAAAATAGCCTTTCCTATTGCTGGATTGGTGTTTCTGGACACAAAGCTATAGTTTCATTCTGAAAATGTGTTCTGTGGTTCTGCAAGTACTTAATATAATCCATGCAGGCTAAGTAGTTAGTTGCTAAACTGTGAACACCCATCTCATTATATCTCAGTCCACTCCTGGCCATCTGGTCCCCTGTATTCCCATTACAGGGCCATGTGTGTATTAACAAAATGATTGCATCCGATTACATCTTTTATGCAGAGCACAAGAAGAACAGTCCATGCATTTTGTTCTCCAGCATCACTCTTTCTGTCTTCATGTCAATAATTAAGTTATTCTTTCTATTGTATGCAGAAATGGGATGGTCTTTCTGTAAGGTAAGAGTAAAATTCAAATGTGTCATTGCTTACAATAAACTTTTGATTCTGCGGCCTAATACTTATAATGTAGGCACTTCAGTCAAAAGCATAGATTGTTCCATGGCAGATATTTGTTAGTGGTCTCCATATGCCTGTCATTAGTGTATATTAATAGCCAAGTTGAGACAACTTGTATACAAGAGCTGAGCTAGTCACTTTTATTTATTTATTTATTTATTTTTAGTTTCTTTAAGCTTCATCTCTGTCAGGTGGTCAGAAAGCCATGAGCCTAGACTATATTATTCTGTCATTGCTTGATGGAGTAAGGAAGGGGAGGGGAGAAGGAGACCCACTTATTGACCAAATATATCCACAGTTTTTGTGTTGTTTCAACTAAGACAATTCGATTCCTAAGAGAAATCACAGTGCCAACTATTCAAATAAAAAGGGAGGTTTTCCAACTTGTGACATCTGAATAAACAAAAAGCATGGAGGAATGAATGGATGAATATTATGGTACTCACTCTTTATCAACTAGTCATGTTCTCTCTTACCCCTTTATTGTCCTTGACTATACATTAAAAAATGGATACCGGTAGATGTGCATGTATAGCTATTATGTGCATAAATGCATTGCTACAACCAAATTCCACCAATTCATTAATAGTTGATCTTTATACATACAGATTTTTGGCCCTCTCATTTATTTGCTTGTTCAAAGAAGATTTATTCATTTCCTACTGTGTACCAGAGGGCTACAGTAGTGAGCAAAACAATAAGATCCCTGACCTAATGGAGTTTAAATTCTTATATGAGAGACATGTCTTGATTAATCAAATAATCTCAAATACTAATGTGTAATTTTCAAATGGTAGTAAGTGCTAGAAATGGATAGCTCTGAGATACACAGCCTTGAGTCTATGACGGGGCAGGGTGGGGCCCATCTGCTTTGTGCAGAAGGGTCTGGGGTGAAAGGCATTCTTTATCTGAGATCTAAAGGAAGAGCAATGGTAAACCAGGAGCACTCTGAGCTGGGGTCCTGGGGTAGGAGAGAGAAGCATGTTCAGAGAACTACAAGGTCTCCATGTCTGGTGCACAGACTACAAGGGGAGGGTTGAGACAAGGCTGAAGAGGCAGGCAGGGGTCTGATCAAGCAGAGCCTCACAGGCAAGATTAAAGATGTTGGCATTTTCCCTAAAAAAAAAATGTGCAGCTTTTGAAAGCTTGTAAGAAGAGAGTGACATGATTAGGCTTGTTCTTTATTTTTTATTTTATTTTTTAAATTTTTATTGTTTGGCAGAGAGAGAGAGAGAAGGAACAGGGCCCAGAGGAGTCTCCACAGCTATACATCATCAGTTTTTCGATATAGTTTCATTCCACACAGGTAGATGTGGGGTCATGCAGGGTGGGAACTGGGCCAGGGGCCTCCTGCAT
Source organism: Craseonycteris thonglongyai (assembly GCA_004027555.1). Lineage (NCBI taxonomy): Eukaryota > Metazoa > Chordata > Mammalia > Chiroptera > Craseonycteridae > Craseonycteris > Craseonycteris thonglongyai. The sequence goes on along the minus strand of PVKE010000931.1, from coordinate 49,494 downwards.
GGGAAGCACACCCCAGTTCAGCATATGGGTCTGCACGGGTAGGTGTTGGGACTCGATCCCCACACCCTATGGCTGTAAAATGAGCACTTAACCTGCTGAGCCATCTCGCATGCCCAGGCTTGTTTTTTAAAGCTGAGTGCATTTGCCTTATAACAAGCTTGTCCAGCCCTCAGCCCATGGGCTGCATTCAGCCCAGGATGGCTCTGAATGCTGCCTGACACAAATTTGTAAATTTTCTTACAACAATATGAGATTTTTTTTTTTTTTAAACTCATCAGCTACAGTTAGTATTAGTGTATTTTATGTGTAGCCCAAGACAATTCTTCTTCGAATGTGGCTCAGGGAAGCCAAACATTTGGACACCCCTGTTTTATGGATAACATACATTGGAGGGGGTAGGCAAGGGTGAGTGCAGAGGAACTTATGATAACACTGCCTCTGCTGATGGATTACACTCATGTAATACCTATACACATAGTCCTTCCCTTGGGGTCTATGTGACTACACTAAGGAAGCACCTCTAATATTTAATTTTGTCTCCTCTCAGCAAAATGGTCTAGATAACTTCTTAAGAACCATCCCAAATTCACAATGCTCTTTAATTATGTAGGAAATATGTAGCCCTGACTGCAATGGTCAACATAAATACCACCATGACTAGATGAATTGGGATGCCTTCCTAATTTTTAAAAAATGTAGTCATCATTATATATTTTCTTTTTAACATGGATATTTTAAGTGCCATGATATCTTTTATAAAATTGTTATTAAATTTATTGAGGTGACATTGGTTAGTAGAATTATAAAGGTTCAAATACACATTTCTATTATATATTATTTGTATATTGTATTGTGTATTTACCACCCAGTCCATGCATCACTGTATATTTGATCCCTTTTACCTCCCCTCCCCACTTTCTCTCCTCTGGTAACCACTAAACTGTTGTTTATGTCTATGATTTTTTTGTTTGTTTGTCTTGTTCATTTGTTGCTTTCAGGTTTATATCTCACATGTGGGTGAAGTCATATGATTCTCGACTTTCTGACTTATTTTGCTTAACACGATAATCTCAATATACATCCATGTTGTCACAAATGTCAGTATTTCATCTTTTCTTACAGTCACATAATATTCTATTGTATATACGTACCATGTCTTCTTTATCCAATCATCTATTGAAGGATATTTTGGTTATTTCCGTCTTGGCCACCATGAATAATGCTGCAATGAACATAGAGGTACATATATCTTTATAGATAAATCTTTTCAGACTTTTGGGGTAGATATCTATAAGAGGGATTGGGGGGAAGCCGGGATGGCTCAGTGGGTTAAGCGCTCACTTTGGAGCGCCAGGGACCAGGGATCGAATCCCGACCCCGGCCCGTGCGGAACCATATGCTGAACTGGGAGCTCTCCCAGTTCAGTTCTCTCTCTCTCTCTCTCTTTCTCTCTCTCTCTCTCTCTCTCTCTCTCTCTCTGTCAAAAAAACAAATAAATAAATATTAACAAAGTACATCTCTTTCTTGGGTGACCGAATAAACAATCTTCTTATAAAAAAAAAAAGAGGGATTGGTGGGTTATGTGGTAATTCTCTTCTTAATTTTTTGAGAAAACTCCATACTGTTTTCCAAAGTGGATGTACCAACTTTCATTCCCACCCGCAGTATATGAGGGTTTCTTATTTTCCACATCTCCAAAACTTGTTATTACTTGTTTTGTCTATAAGAGCCGTTCTAACAGGTGTGAGGTAGTGAGTGGTTCATTGTGGTTTTTATTTGCATCTCCCTAATTGCTAGTGAAGTTGAACATTTTTTCATGTATCTATTGGCCATTTGTCTTCTTGAGAGAAGTGTCTGTTCAGATCCTTTGTCCATTTCTTAATTGGATTTTTTTTTTATTGTTCAGTTGTATGAGTTTTTTTTATCTATATTGGATATTAACACTTTATTGAAGGTGTTGTTTGCAGGTATCTTCTCCGATTCAATTGTCTTTTTATTTTATTGATGGTTTCTTTTGTTGAACAGAAGCTTTTTAGTTCAATATAGTCTCATTCATTTATTTTTGCTTTTACTTCCCTTGCCTTTAAGGTCAAATTCATAAAATCTTCTCTGAACCCAAGGTGCATAAGTTTATTACCTATGCTTTCTTCTATGCAATTTATTGCTTCCATTCTTATGGAAACAATTCTTATGCCTTCCTATTATAATCATGATGCCTCCGTCAAACATGCTAATCTCTGGGTCCAGTAAACAAATTGTGGAAGGCAGCCCCTTGGTACCTAGCAATTTTAAAGAAATGTTAAGGCTGGGTCCCCCAGTTAGGGAAGCCAGGGTTCTTTTGCATGCCCTCTTTTTTTTTTGCTCCCTTGGAAATCCAAGTGTTGCCTGAGTTCTATAGTTTAACAGAGGTTAGAGCAAAGTCTAGATGGAGGGTGGGGTTCCTTGCCGGGGAAGAGCATGTCAAGACATTATTATTTGAAAATTTCCTAGGACTGTGACCATTTATTTTAAATAATATTGTTTAAAGATGGCACAGCAATCACATAGGACTAAAGAAATCATCACTGCTGTTGATAAATCCTGGGGAGCAGAACATCAGTGGAAGTTGTCTCCCTCAGAGAATGTAAATTTACTCCAAATTTGGTGCCATAACTTAAACTATTCCTGAGGCTTCTCTTTAAGAATTGTCTCTGAGCTCCTGGTTAGCATGTGAGAAAATCCTCATTACTTGAAAAATTACACCTCATTTTTTTTTAATGTTTTTTTTTTTATTATTGTTTTTGACAGAGAGAGAAAGAGAGAGATACAGAGACAGAGAGAGAACCGAACTGTGGGCACTCCCCAGTTCAGCACATGAGTCCGCACAGGCCGGGACCGGGATTCGACCCTTGGTCCCTGGCGCTGCAAAGTGAGCGCTTAACCCACTGAGCAATCCCGGCTTCCCCTACACCTAATTTTTTAAAAAGATTTATTTTTATTGTTTTTGACAGAGAGAGAGAGAGACAGAGACAGAGACAGAGAGAGAAGGGGGAGGGCCAAAGCACTCTCCATAGTTGAACATCATTAGTTTTCGATATAGTTTCACTCCACATGTAGGCACAGGGCTGGGCAGGGCAGGAACTGGGCCCTGGGCCTCCCACATAGGAAGCTCACCCCTGTGAGAACCAAACTGGGGTACACCCAAGTTCAGCATATGGGTCCTCATGGGCCAGAGGTCGGATACGATCCTTGAACCCTGGGGCTGCAAGATGAGTGCTCAACCCGCTCAACCAACCTTGGCATCCCTCACACCTCATTTTTTACTACAACTTGAATGAGTCAGCTTAATTACCAATTTACTTTCATTCATGGCTTCAAAAAATACATATTTTAATGTTTTTTAATAATACACATTTAAAAGGGAGAGAAAAAAATGACCTGCAGCTACATCATGTAGTTTCTTGGCAATGGTGAGTTGGAATTCAGATTCCCTCTGCTTCTTCACCATTCAAGTTCGAAGGTTTCCTTGCTTTGCCTTTAATAGCCAATGACTGACGATTTAATTATACATTTTTTTATACCATTTATTTATTTATTTATTTATTTATTTATTTATTTTTGACAGAGAGAGAGAGAGAAAGAGAGAGACAGAGATACAGAGACAGAGAGAGAACTGAACTGGGGGAACTCCCCAGTTCAGCATATGGGTCCGCACAGGCCGGGGTCAGGATTCAATCCCCGGTCCCCCACACTGCAAAGTGAGCACTTAACCCACTGAGCTATCCCGGCTTTCCCAAATGATTTAGAAAATCCAATTTCCCTTCAACAAATGGTTTGCCATCACTGAGGATATTCATAAACATACTTCCCAGGCCCAGAGCAAATAACAGCAAGCAGTGAGCAAGTTCCTAACAAGTCCTTTGTCCTGGCAGCCTGCTGTAATGTGCACGTGTGACTTTCCAAGGGCTATACAACAGGTCCTACTCTGACATATGTTGCTATTACACTGTCAAGTAAGTGTGTGTTGATAGGATGGGGTGGGAGTCTACATAGCCTTTTGATGAATGAATAGCTGATACAGGATAAGGTCATCCATTCACTCAAAGTGTGTTTCCTAGGAATTTTATTACAATAACAGCATCAACTGCACCACCACCAATGTTTGCTTCATATTTTAGTATCTTATTTTCAGAGCACTCTCCCTGGGAAAAAAACATTTAATTCCTGATATGTTATGTATATAAAAGCATGTGAATTACTCAATTTAGAAGACCTTGGAGTTGTATTTCATAGTATTATTGTATTTTATATTTTTCGCTTGGTACAATCTTTAAAGCTTCAAAAAATGTATGAAAGAAATAAATTACTTAAAGCAAGAAATTCATATACATATGTACTGGATATGACACAGAGAGATTTAACAGGTTTGGTCCATATTAAGAAAATAGAGAGCAGTTATTTGGTTCTTTTTTTCCTACTCTTTCATATAATCTGTATACTTCTTGTCAACTACTAAAGATATTTCCAAGCCACTACTAGTTAAATGCAAAAAATACAAGAACTAAATTCTCAAAGGGACACTAAATGCATATTCATGCAGAATACTTTTTAAAGCACTGACATCATATCTAGTCCTCCTAACAACCTCTGAGCAGAAAGAATTTGTCACCATTAAACTAGAACATGACTCCAAAGGTGTATCTGCAGCCCAGAACTTTCTAAGCTCCGGACCTCTAGCACACAACCTACTGGGCATCTTCATGTGGGCTCCCCACAGACACCTAGCAGTCAAAATATTGACATAGGCTGCATTATTTCCTCCTGCATTTTCTCTTATTCAATTTGTCCTCTAGGTTCAGCCTGAGTATTTATTCCTCTCTGCTTTGTGACGTTTGGGCTGCTTCTCTTCTTGACTAGTTTCTTCCATGGCCTCCAGACCTCTCACCTTTACTCTGGTAATACGATTTCTTTCCTTGTCCCTTCAGGTTCAGTGCTAGTAACAACTTCCCACTATTGCTAGACCTGAGTGTCTCAATATCTCTTATTGGCTCCCTTAAACCTGCTCACACATCTATAGAAAGTTCCTCCAAAAGTTTCTTCAAAAATCCTAGTTGAGTGAGTCAGTCATGTGTTCCCTGCTGGGACCCTGATCAATACATTGCCCATCCTCATTTAATTTCTTTTTACATCAGCCTTGTCCCACAGAATATGACCTAATTGTTCAAGCTAGAAATCTAGAAGTCTGTTCCTCCTTTCTCACCCATGTACCAAATCATTATGACCTGTTTATCCTCTAAATAGCTCAAAAAGCGTTCTCTAGTTCTCTCTTCCCTTTGTAACTTATTTGGTCTAGTCGCTCCCAAAAAAAGCCATCCTACTTATCTTCTAAACCAGGGGTCTCCAAACTTTTCAGCCCGCGGGCCGCATTAACTATCAAACAGCAGTTTGGGGGCAGACTACACACTCGAGGTCCAAATAAAAAAGAATCAAAACATAGATGTTGTTTTTAATTATTTAGTTAATATTATTTTATTCAGATAAAAAGGTCTCCACAGGCCGGATGAGAGTGCCTCATGGGCCGCAGTTTGGAGACCCCTGTTTAATCTAAACCATCCTTCACACTGATGATGGAATAGTCTTTCTATAATGCAATCAGACCAACTACTTACACTTCCTTTTTTTTTTTTTAAGATTTATTTTATTGTTTTTGACAGAGAGACAGGGAAAAGGGGGAGGGCCCAGAGCAGTCTCCATAGCTGCACATCATCAGTTTTCAACATGGTTTTGTTCCACACAGGTGGGTGGATGCCACCCAGGGCGGGAACTGGGCTGCCCCCCCCCCCCCCCCCCTGCATGGGAGGCACACTACCTCAAACCAGGGGCTGAACTGGGGAGCAAGAACTGAACTGGGGGCCTCCCACATGGGAAGTACACCCCAACTCAGCATGTGAGTCTGCATGCGCCGGGACCGGGATTCAATCCTCAGTCCCCAGGGATGCAAAGCGAGTGCTCAACCCACTAAGCAGCCTGGTTTTCGCTACTTAAAAACTTCTTCAATGATGGACCCAGAGTTTATAGCCTCCTGGGTAGGTCAGACTCTTTTGCAAGCCCATAGGGAGAGCTCCTTCAACTCTGGCGTGTACTTACCTCTTCAGCTTAATAACCTGTCCTTTTCACACACACTGCCTACACTCCAGCCATGCAGATCTCTGTGAAGTTCCCTAATGCACCATCATCTCCCACATTTCTTTACTTTTACCCATGCTTTTTTCTGCCAAGAATGTGCATTTCTCACCTTTCCTGCTGGTTGGCTCTAACTCATAGGTCCCAAATCTCCCTTTCTGCTGTGACCTAGCTTCCTGCTGAGAAGCTAGCTATGGCATGAATAAGGGCATTAATGGACAAAATGATGCTGCAGGTAAGTTCTTCCCACTATCACAACTTCTATACCAGCTCTCAGGAGGGGAATTGGGGCAGAAATCTTAGCGGGAATACAGTGAGTATCCTTGGAAGTTAAGCGCCTCTGTACAGCTCTCAAATCCATCTGCCTTTCTACATCTCTCTGTCATGACCCCAGTACAAGCCCTTTACCATTTCTTCCCTGAATAATTCATTAGTCTCCTCATTGCCCTCTCTGCCTTCAATCTTACTCCCCTCCAAGTCACCCTTCCTGCTGCAACCAGAGTGAGCTTCCTACATTGAAAGTTTGATCCTTGCTCTCCTAGCATGGTTCACTATTTATATAACATAAAAAATGTGAACCCTTTAGCACACAGTATGTGAGGTCTTAAACACACTAGCTCTTGCTTAGCTCTCTAGTTTCATCCCTTACAGCTCTTCCTTAAGTCCTAAACTCCAGCCAGACTCAACTACTTAGTTTCCCCAATTCACTGTGACACTCAAGCCCCAAGGCCTGATGTGAAGTGCTCTCTGACTGGAAAGCCGCTTCTGCAGCCTTCTTCAGACCCCTGCTTCTTTCTTCAAACTCAGTGCAGCTATGCCCTCTGGACAGACTCCCTCCTTCCCCACCACATCCTCTGAACATTTGAGTTAGGTGCTTCTATCGTAGAATTGTCAGTGCTATATAATAATTCTCCTCACCAATAGGCAGTAAGCGTATCCAGAGCAGGAGCTGCTTTAATTTTTATTTGTTTTGCTTTTACCTTTATATCTATCTGTCAGTACCTAGTCTAGTTCATAGAATGTAATAGGCACTCAAGTATTTCTAAATGAAGCTTCGTAAATCGAGCAGCCATAGGATACTGGTCTAGGAGAGAGAGACTTGGTTTCTAGTTGTTTCCACGGCCAGCAGAATCCATTTATCAACCTTCTCTTCTAGCATCACCTTCTCAGAAATTCTTTCTGGCCTTAACCTTTTTCTTGTCTCAATGTGGTGCCCTTAGAAGGCAGACACGTTTTTGAAGAGAATGACATGGGAACATGAAAGATCGGGGCCTCTGTCCTTTCTAGCTGTACAACTTGGGTTCAGTTATGTAGCCTTTCTGAGCGTTGGGTTCCTCTACTCTAAAACGCTGATAGTCAATAATACTACTGTTTTTCTTAGGAGTAGTCCATGACGTATTACCTGGCACATAGTAGATGCTCAATAAGTGTCAGTCTCTATTCCTCCTTTGTTTTTACCGAGCACTCTCTATATAGCCCGCCAGCTTTCTTGTCTGCCTTCCTACTTGCACTTGAAGTCAAGGATTGTATCTTTCATTTCTGTATTCACAAGACCCATGGGAATTGTTCAATAATTGTTGACTGAATAAGATCTCTCATTTTACTGGTTATCAACTTGAGGCTTAAAGACATTACGTAAACTGCTCAAATCATACAGCTAGGAAATGGCTAAGCCAAGAACCACAACACAAATCTAATGTTTAGGCCAATACTTTTTTGGTCCAACTGTGTGAAACTATGAGATTAAGGTACACGTATATCTGTGAAATAGGATCTATGTACATCTACACAGGCATGTCCTCACAGTGACTGATCAGGTACCGGGCCTGCTCAAACTTCCCCTTATGGAAGAAGAGGACTAAATGTTTATCTCCATCACTACTTCTTTGTCCCACCACATACTTCAGCCTTCTTCTACCGTATTAATAAAATATAGTATAATTTTTAAAATAGAGTTTATATTATGATGGCTATGTCAATACTCTTCCAAACTTAGTCAGGCAATGTTTTATTATTTATCCCTGTGTGTGTGTGTGTGTATGTGTGTGTGTGTGTGTGTGTACAAAATGCTTTTCTCCCTGGTATGGACATTTATGTTTGTTTGCTTGATTTTCTAAGGTCTTATCATTACTTCGACCAAAATCCTCTATTTGTCTTTGTTACCTCACAAAATATTGAAATACACTAATTCTATCAATAACACTTTCTTGGAGAAATCTCTTCCAGAGCATTCTGATTTCTCCAATGTGGACTGCTTGCAGCAGTAGACAACTGGCATGCTGGGATGTACCTTTATTACAATACTGAGAATTCCTTTTCCTCACTCCTGTGTGAAATCGTTTGTCTTGTGTTTTCTCCTTTCTTGGTGTTCTTCCTTGGTTTTGGTAAAGCACCTGCTCTGAGAAAGAGTCCATCGAAGGAAAATGTTAAAGGACTTCCACATCTGCAGTTGACTTTGACCGGTTATATAATCATTTCCTTCAGACTTTAAAGGCATTCTTCCATTGTCTTACAGCTTCAGTATTACATCTGAGAAATAAAAGCCATTCCATTCTTGAATAGTGCATACAACTTTTTCTTTAGAAGCTTTTCAGATCTTTTTTTTTTCCTTATTGTTCATTTATTGGGGTGACACTGGTTGCTAAAACTTATGTAGGTTTCAGGTATACAATTCCATATTACATCGTGTATGCATTGCATTATGTGCTCATCACCCAGAGTCAGTTCTCCTTCCATCACCATATATTTGATTCCCCCCTCCCCTCCCCAGCCCTCCCTACTCTCCCACCCACCTTCCCCCTTACTCTCAGGTAACCACTAAACTACTGACTGTGTCCATGAGTTTTTATTTCTTGGTTACTTTCAGTTTTATATTCCACCTATAAGTGAGGATATATGTTTCTTGATTCTTTCAGTCTCACTTATGTTGCTTAATAAGATGGTTTCAAGGTCCATCCATGTTGTCACAAATGGCTACTGTACATTTCTCTTTGACCATGGTATTCTGAAATGTCACAATAGTTTGCTTTAAGTAGACCGTTGTTTTCATCTACCGTGCTAGAAACTCCGAGGGCCCTTTCAATCTACAAACACATGCATTTCTACTTTGGAAAAAGTTCTTGATTATTTTGTTGATGATTTCCTTTTCGATGCTCACCCACATTGGCTCTGTTCTCTGCTATAAGAATTTATCACTTGAATATTGGTCTTCTGGACTCGTCCTCTAATTTTATCTTCCTCTTTGATTTTTCATCTTTTTGCTCTGCTTTTTGGGAGATTTCCCCAAATTTTCTTGCATTCTCATTATTGCTTTAAAAATATTTCTATAATCATATTTTTAATTTGCAAGAGTTCTCTTGCATTGTCTTTTCTTTCTCTTATGATAATTATAACTTTTTAGGTTTTCTTTTTTATTAAGATTTATTTTATTATTGTTTTTGACAGAGAGAGATAGAGACAGAGAGGAGCAGTCTCCATAGTTGAATATCGTCAGTTTTTGACATGGTTTTGTTCCACACAGGTGGGTGGGGTCCGCACAGGGCCAGAACTGGGCTGAGGCCTCCCGCATGGAAGGCGTGCCCTCTCAGTGCCTTGAGCCAGCGTCTGAACCAGGGGCTGAGAACCAAACTGGGGGCCTCCTGCATGGGAAGCTCACCCCAGCTCTGCACATGGGCCAGCACGGGCCAGGGCTGAGACTCGGTCCCTGGGGCTGCAAAGCGAGCACCCAACCCACTGAGCCATCACTGCTTCCTCATTGAGGTTTTCTTCTCCCTGCGTAGTCTGTATTTCCTTTAAACTTCTTTTTAAGTTTATTTTGATCTCCATATTTCACATCAGAGGCTTTCTTCCTCAGGTGTTTCCTGACTTTTCATCCTCAGCTCATGCTTGAGTTAACAAAGCACTAAGAGACTGATCAGAAACTCTAAATGCATGGTGGAACCTGTTAGCTATGGGCTTCAGAGTGGAGCAGCATGACTGGCATCTGGTGGATAGAGCCCAGGGGTGCTGCTCAACATCTGACAATGCATGGGGCAGTCCCCCACAATAAAGAGTCATCCTGCCCAAAATATCAGTAGTTTTGGTTGAAAAATCCTGATGCAGAGTATGTTGTTGGTCCATTTAGTTAGGAAATTGCTGATATTGGTATATTTTTTTAATCTTTTTCTTAGGCTGTTCAAGTTCTGCCAACAAAAATCTACCACCCTTCTGCATGGAGGTTGCAGATCTGGTTTCCAACATTAGGGGTGGGGGGCTCCTGGGAAAAAGTAGGCTGGTGGTTTCAACAGTCAGTGTGCAAAGGTCACTTAATCACTCTGTTGACAATATTGTCTCCCTACTATCAACTATAGTCAACGGTCCCCCAGTCCCGAGACCCACTCTAGATGCTAAATATCCAGCTTTCTGTCAGGGTGGAAGAAAGGCAGTTACTTGGCTATATGGAGTAAGAAAGAAGATACTGAATTTTCATTTCTTCTTAAATAAACTTTCAAATAGGTATCTTGATTTTAGCTACATTTTCACCTTCTCTTTACTCCCAGTTCCTAAACCTTTTATGAGAGGGGTAAGAGAGACAGGTTTCTGCTAAACAAAATAGTTGCTGCTCAGCTTTTTCTGTAGCTGGCTGCCTAGTTATTATCATTTGTCTGCTTTCTGTTTTCTGTTCTCTTGGCCTTATAGAGTATGTCTTCTTCAAAATCTCCTTATTATCTCATTAGGAGATTTCTGATGGCAATGAGAGTAAATACATGTGCTCCTCCATCTGTTATGTGGAGCTCCCACAATATTATTTTTTATGTTGAAGCATTCGTGGGTGTTCTCCAGTAAGGGAATCCTGAAAACAATGTATCCATACTGAATATTAGGTAAAATGTCTATATTCTCTTGAATTACTCGTGGCTAGGTTGGAGGTGCATGTTACCGGTACCAAGTAGGTTTTGATGTTAGGAGTGGTTTGGGTTTTTTGAATTTTTAATTTTTTTTCTTCTTAAAGACATTTACTGACTATAAGGGGAAGCTAATTTGTAAATCATATAATCTGCAGGATGCAGTGTAATAGAAGCCAGGCCAAAAAAAAAAAAAAAATCTTAACCCTAAACCCAAGGGAAAACAAGAACCCAAACATAATCTGCTAAAAATAAAATTGCATTGTGGACTAACGAACCTCCTGAAGTCCTATGTGAACAGAATTCAGATTTCTCCAGCTGACCAGCCCTGAACACCTGGAAGAGTGATGTAACCTCAATGACACTGGCTGTGCTTCCTCCCTAGATGTCTCATTTTTACTGCTGTCCTTTGAAGTCTGGTCATTCTGAAGGGGGTCTGGACTGTGCTCGGGATTTTCATCTCATGCACAGATGCTGTTCCCAGCATCAAGGAGCATCACTTGCATTAAAATTAAAAACAAACAAAGCAAACATCTGCATTGAAAGCAGAGAAAGATGTAGCCAGACTTCCCAGGTACAGGGGGTGCTGGCTACGATCCTTTCACACTCCACTTCAAATTCTGCGTGAAGGCAGGCACTGCACACCATCCCTGGGAAGGAGAATTTATAATGCCAATTAGAAAGCTGGATTAAGGGCACATTTGCACTGACATTGTGCAAATGAGTGCAGCCCAGAGCAGCTGACCCAGGGTCTAGAATGATGAGACTACTCCATTTTAATATCCAAGGGGACTACTTGTATGGTGTCATGGCAACAATATCACCGTCAAGAGCTCTCCTGAAGAAAATCCTGCAGAAACATGATCAGAATGTATGAAGATTTAGCATTGATTTGATGAACTGGAGATCAAAGAAGTTCATGTCTCAGTGTGTTTTGTTGTAGGATTTTTAACTTTTGAGAAATTGCACACTAATATTCAGCTGAGAAAAATCAGAATACACAAGTAACTAAAGAAAGTTACCAATAGGGGAAGCCGGGGTGGTACAGTGGGTTAAGAGCTTGCTTTGCAACCCTGGGGACTGAGGATCGAATCTTGGCCCCAGCCCATGAGGACCCATATGCTGAACTGGGGTGTGCTTCCCATGTGGGAGTCCCCTAGTTCGGTTCTTAACTCTCCACGCCCCCCCCCCCCAGGTTTGGTCCCTGGTTTGAGGGGGATGTGTCTCCCATGCAGAAGGCCCCCCACCCAGTTCCTGCCCTGTGAGGCTCCTACCTACCTGTGTGGAACAAAACCATGTTGAAAACTGATGATGTACTATGGAGAGACTGCTCTGGGCCCTCCCACTTCTCTCTGTCTCTCTGTGTCTTTGTCTCTCTGTGTCTCTGTCAAAAAATAATAAAAGAAATCTAAATAAAGATAAAAATAAAAATAAGAAAGCTACCAATAGTTTTTCCATTCTAATATGAACACTGCCTTGTAGTTTTTCTATGCTTATATACCCAACTATAATAAGGAGAAGAGTAAAAAAAAATTTTGAGATAGAAAGAAAAGGTTTTCTACTCACAGATCTTTGCTGAAAGAATTCCAAAGAACTTCTAATCAAGAGAGAAATTAAACCCAGAGTGGGATATTAGGATATGAGAAAAGAATTTATGAAAATAAAACAATCTTGTTTATAAAAGTAAGTATGTATAGCAGAAACTTAATGTGAGTGAGTGGGGACAAAAATAAGGTGACCATATCAGGAGGGGCCTAGAAATTAACTTTTGGTTCTGTTGAGTTAAATGTATATTACATTCTTAAAAGCAATCAGAAGAATAGAAATAAAATGTAAAACTTCTAGACTAGTAGAGAAAAACAAAAACCAGTAGAGAAAAAAACTAGTAAAGACATCAATTCAAGAGAAATCAGTGTCTTAATCTGCTCAGCTCCTATTTAAAAATATCATAGACTGCATGAATTAAATAGAAATTTGTTTTCTTGCAATTCTTGTTCTTAGTGAGGGCTTCCTTCCTGGACTGCAGACAGATACCTACTTGTATCTTCATGTGGAGAAGACAGGGAAGAAGCGAAGGTCTCCAGGGACTCTTCTTATAGGGCACTAATCCCATTAGAAGGGCCCCACCTTTATGACCTCATCTAATTCTAATTAATCAAAGGCTTCATCTCCAAATATTATCACATTAGGGATTACAGCTACAAAATGTGAATTTTGAGAGGACACAGATTGTTCATAATGGTCAATAAAGAAAGAGAAGGAAACAAAACAAGCAAAACAAAAAGCATAGTAAATAAAAACCACAAAATTTAATGATAAAAGTATTAAAATGTGATTTATTCATTTGATGGTGTATTATTTAGTGGGTTAAAAATGAATGAAATTGATCCATATGTATACCAATAAGAGTAGATCTCAAAAACTATTCAATAAAAAGAAGCAATCGGGGATGCCTGGATAGCTCATGGGCACTGGCCTTACAACTGCGAGGTCCAGGGATCAAATCCCAGCCTGGTCCTGTCAAACCCATATGCTGAACTGCAGTGCAACTAGTAACCACTGGGATGGCTCGGTGGCGAAGGTTCTCGCCTCCCATGTGGGCGGCCCCCCGTTCAGTTCCCGCCCTGCATGGCTCTACATCTACCTGTGTGGAAAGAAATTATGTCATAGCTCATGATGTACAACTATGGGGACTGTTCTGGGCCCGCTCCCATTCTCTCTATCTTTCTCTTTCTCTCCCTCAAAAACAATGAAATGATAAAAAAAAGAAAGAAAGAAAGAAAATAAAAAATGATACAAGGAGCAGAAATAGACAAGTTTTCTGTCCTCATAGAACTATCTGAAGTAAGTCAGATATTAATCAAATAATCATTCATGAAAACATGAACTAGAACTGTGATAACTTCAGGAAGGTGGGGGAGTGCAGGAGTGGGGAGAAAGGTGGCATTCTAAATGCAGAAAGCAGCAGTGAAAAAGCCTGGCATAGAGGTAGGCGCATGGAAGGCAATAGGGCTGCAACTAGGGAATGAGTTCGAGAGATGCCACTGAAGAGGGAGATTGGGCCAGGCCATTTATATTTTGTAGACCCCACAATGGGCATAGGCTTTATCTTAAAAAAAAAGAAAAGCAGAGGCTCCTGGTGTCATGTAAGGGCTCTGAGAGACAGCACTGAATGTGAGGCTGTCTTGGGTAACTCAGTTCCTGCTCCTAGAGTTCACATTCTTCATCTATACAACAAAGGACTTCGACAGGATTTCTATTCTTGGGTTCCACCCAGCTCCACCTTTCTCTATTCTTTAAGGGAGATGAGACACAAGGGGAACAGGGGAGGAAAACTTCTGAATTAAACCAGATAATGGACATGACTAGCCTCCCAAAAGGCACAGAGCCAGTGCAGTAAGCATCTGTGAGGTAAGTCTTCAGACTTATGAGGTGTACTTTTCCCAGTAATTTCCTGAGGTCCCTCCTAAGGCTCCCAACAGAGCTGAAACATTCAAATCTTGAACTATCAGGAAGGATTACTTCAATGATTACTTCAATTTTGACTGAAATCTCCCCTGCATTTGGTAAGATGGAGCAAAAAAAGAAATAAAATAAAATAAACTACTGAAGGAAACAAATAGGATTATACTGTCTACAAAAGACCCTCTGTCAACTAGATGAGGATACACCATGGTCTGTTTTACTACTGTCAATACTTTTGTGTATATTTGATATGTTTCCAAATAAAAAAAAGTTTTTTAAGCTTTATTTTATGGTTTGAGAGAAGGTGAGAAAGAGAGAGAGAGAGAGAGAGAAGGGGGAGGCCCCAGAGCAGTCTCTATAGTTGTACATCATTAGTTGTAACATGGTTTCATTCCACACAGGTGGATGTGAGACCACACAGGGTGGGAACCAAACTGGAGGCTTCCTATGTGGGAGGCAAGAACCTGCGCCACAATCTCAGTGGTTACCAGTTGCGCTGCAGTTCAGCGTATGGGTTTGTGTGGGTTGGAGCCGGGATTTGACCCCCAGACCTCATGGTTACAAGGCAAGCCATCCTGACATCCCCTAAAAGTTTTTTTTTTTTAGAGAATATGTGAAAGTTGATTGTGGTAAGCCAGTGATTTTCAAACTTTTTTTACCATGTTTGACAAAATATGTTTTATGTTGAAACTTGTACATACAGACTAAGATAGAGTGCCATGAAACATTATTGACTTTCACTGTATACTCTGATATATTCTATGCTCTGCACCGCTTCATTATTATTATTATTTTTAATGCTGATTGGGACCTACTCAACTGATTTTAAGACTCATTTAATGGCTCATGACATACAGTTTGAAAAAACATTATTCTAAACAATGTCAAATGGCCTGGGTCAAGAGAGAAATAGTGACTATTTGAGGAGGAATGGAAGAGAACTGTCATAAAAATGTACCAAGCATTTTTTTGGAAACGTCTGCCCCGCATGTGCTAAGGGGGTGTCATCTCAGCTTAGCAAATAAGAGCCTCACAAGCTACCACTTCCGTGTCGGTGGCCCAGTTGCGCAACTTTCCTCACACAGGTTTCTTTGCTTCTGGAAACTACTGTCAGCCCAAGGCCTGGGCTGCTTCTGAACAGCGTCTTCCTCACTGCCTCCTGGTTTTGCCTTCTCTGAGCTTTGAGCCAGTTCTTGGGTGTTTCTCCAACTTGCCCAGGTTATGAATTCATATGCTGTTCTTTCTCCCCTTTCCTCATCCTCCAAAATGGTGACTGTCCTCCCAAACTCTGTCCTCAACAAAAGCAGCATCTCCCAAGGAGGAGAGATGAGGCCATGGCTGTTTCACTCTGCACTTACCACACTTTTCTGTGTTTAAGACGCCCCCATGTACAAGACAACCACTACTTCTCTAACCCAACAGTAAGAAATCAATACACGGGTTACTCCTGTGTAGAGGACGGCCCCCAATTTTTGGTCTAACAAGTCTAGACAAAAGTATCATCCATTACACAGAAAAATACGGTAAATCCCACTGAAGCAAACTTTAGCCTGGCAAGCGGGGAACAAACAGACAGCCTGACATCTGAGATAGGAGACGTTGAGGTACACTTGACCTTAGTAGTTGAGAATGGAATGTCAGCTGTTCAGTTCTGTGACAAATACCGATCAGTACTCGCAGGGAGGGCGGGCGAGAATTTCAGGACCAATTCATTCATTCAAAGCACCTCAAGAAAATACAGTATACATAGCACCTTGATGTGCTGTACACTTACCTCAGGAATGCAATTGTACAAGGCTTCATAGAGGGGCCCACAAACCTAGCAGTATTGTAGATGTGAAGTTTTCACTGATAGGAAGCAAACATTTTCATTGTAAGAAGTACCTCCTAAAAACACCCCTTTCCTCAGCTCATGCAAGTGTTGCTATCTGTGCTAAGTAGAAGGGCATTTCTGCTTCTCCTACTGCAAAAGCTTCATTTCTTTCAATATTAAGGTTAACGAGGGCTGGGGCCCCGTAATCTACATGAGTAGCTTAATTCTCACGTGTCCTAGATAGTTGAGAGAGAAAGAGATTTAGCACTTCCGTGGAAGGGGGATGCACACACTAGCAAGCTGGAAATGAAGGCGTGCTAGGGAAGCAGAGAAAGCCCCCATAGAAGGGTCCCTGTACCTTAGCTCCCTCATCTGTAAGGAGATACTGCACTTGAGCACATCCTCCCCGTGCGTAGCTGAGAGATGGCAGTTCACAGGAACGTGATTCAAGGTTTGATAATATTACGGTAAGAGAAATATTTTGTCAAAAATGAACAGCTGCTATGACATTGCTGGTAGGACACAAATCTCAAGTGTATTTTCAGAAGTGGTGATTTTGTTTGAGCTGGTCTCATGTCCTGTTATTAAGGTCATGGATTTGCAAGACGCCCTGAGAAATGTCTTCATCTACAAAGATAAAATTTACAAAATGTTACAAATGAATGGGACTATTCCTACTGGGTCATTCCAAATGATAGCACATTTTGCCCAAAAAGCAAAGGAGTGTGACCCCTACCTTGGCTTTCTTCCCTCCTCTGGGCTACCTTTGACATTGTTGTGATGAAAAAGTGAGGGCAGGGAAAATGAGAACACACAAAAAAATGACTAAAAGGCTCTTGGTTATTAACCCCTGCAAGAAAGTCCTCATTGTTACCATCAAATATTTAGATGCTTCAGTTTTCTAAATCAAAGCTGATAAATAGAATGATTTTGGATTTGCTCATTCTGACACTGTCTGGCTCTGTGCCAGAAGCTTTGTGCTAAAAAACCAAGGTTAAAAAAACAGTGCAGTAGTAGAGACAGAAGAAAAAAAAAAAAAGTAAATTATGATTCATATGAAATTCCAGAACAAATTAAACTAATCTGCAGTGATAGAAGGGTTGTCTGGGGTTGAGGTGGAGAGGATTGAATTTGGAGGAGCAGGAGGGAATTTGGGGGGTGGTGAAATGCGCTATATTTTGATTGTGGTTGTGGTTACCGGGTATATACATTTGTCAAAAGTCATTGAATTGCATGTGTACAATGGCACTTTTTTTTTTTTTTGTATAAATTCCACCTCAATAAAGTTTAGTTGAAATGAAAAATAACATAATATGGGATATGAAGGAAGTGAACCAAGAGTGTTGAGGCAGGAATCCAACTTAGGTCTCAAGAAGGCTTCTCTGTGCAAATGAGGTTTCTCTCCAATCCTAGGAGGAAGAAGGTCTGTGTAGAAGGTATCACACAAGCAAAGGCCCTCATCATATACCTACCAAAGTCCTTCTAGAGGAAGTACAAGGGGATTAAGAGTTAAAGGGTATGGGGTTTCTCTTTAAGGTAATGAAAATGTTCTAACATTGTGGTGATGATGGCATTTATCTGTGAATATACTAAGAACAGTTGAATTGTACACTGTAAGCGAATGAACTGTATGGTATGCGATTATACTTCAAAATTAAAAAAAATAATAAAGTAGCATAATTCTGTAATGAGGCAGGTGTGGGTGCAAACCTTAGCCATAGACTAAAGCTAAGTAACCTGAATGAAACCCTTCATTTTTACTTTCTTAGCATCCTACTCACAGGTTGAACCAACCAGATGTAACTGGAGTCACTTCAGATAGTTTTTCTATCTCATTCATATGCCCAAGAAAAACACCCCCTGCCATAAAAATGGAAAAAAATTACGCAATAACAGACTTTCATTTCTGACAGCATGGCATCTTGGACACCCTGAACAACAGTCCCAACCAAAATACAAAATACAGATTATGTCTATTATTTTAACGTATTATTCAGCTGGCATAAAAACACCTGAGAGCCCTAGAGCAGAGTGAAATCTTGGGGAGGTGAGTGTCTGAAGCTAATTACAGTCAGAATAGGCTGAGTTATGCAGTGATAACAAACACAATCCTGATGGTTGACATAGCAGTTTATTTCTTATTCATGCTTTATGTTTGCGGGGTCCCTGCTCATTCTAATCCTATGGAGATCCAGGCTGATGGAAGCTTCCATTCAACATGTGAGTATTTGTGTAGATTTTTGATTCCTTCAATCGTGCTTCACTCTCTTAGAGTATGGAGATATATATAATTTTTAACATCTTCCCTATTACTTTATTCCTTTAAAGTAAGCACTCAAGTTCTTCCTACTGAATCCTTCATCGCTACCGTCCTACAGTTTTCTTTTTAAAAACTGGAATCCTCATACTCTATTTCAGTGATGGAGCTCCCTTTTATGTGTTAAAATAAAACCAGTTATTATAACACAATGGAATTGACATTCTGGGGTAATGGATATAAAAGAGATTATGGCTACCCTCTACTGTAAGATTCAAACAGTTTTAAAATAAGTTCGTTTAACCAGAGAGGAGGCTCAAAATGGCATGAAAACTGCTTCCTACATTGAGAATTCAGAAAGTCAATTAAAAAAATACTTTTAAAGGCCCTGTAATGTAAAGCCACGGTGATTATTAAGCAAACTCTAAACCCTTTATCATAAAGTCATATTTTTTTTTCTTGCTTGATGAAACTATTTATTTCTCTTTCTCTCCTTTGGCAGAGGAGGGAGAATCTAGCTCTATATTCTCGGCCTTTGGGGTCTGTGACTCCTAAATTCTCTGGTTGCTCTTGGTCTCTTGTGTCTTTCAATAAAGATCTCCGCTCACTAGACCATTCTGGACCCAAAGGCCAGAATTTGATTTCTTTACTTTTATTTTTTAACCTTTGCTTTAAACAAGATGAAAGTTTATTTATCTCTCACTTAAAGGTCAGGAGGTAGGGGAAGCCATGATGGCTCAGCAGAGTAAGCACTCACCTTGTAGTCCTGGGGTCTGAGGATTGAATCCTGGCTTGGGCCTGTGTGGATGCAGATGCTGAACTGGGTTGTGTTTCCCATGTGGGAGGCCCTCAGTTCAGTTCTCGCTGGGGTGATCTTCTCATGTGGGAGGTCCCTGGGTCAGCCCCCAGCTTTCAGGGGCATGCCTCCCATGTGGGAGGCCCCTGGTTGCTGCTCGTGCAGCCCCCACTCACCTGTGTGGAATGAAACCACGTTGAAAACGGATGACGTACAACTACGGAGACTGCTCTGGGCCCTTCCCTTCTCTCTGTCTGTCTCTCTCTCTCTCTCTCTCTCTGTCAAAAACAATAAAATAAATCTTTTTTTTTTTTAAGTCAGGAGGCAGAAAGTTCAGAGCTGTTTGGAGCTTCCAGTCAGCTCCATGGTCATTAAGGATGCAGATTTCTTGTGTTTCTGTTAATCCAGAATTTGCTTTCTTTAAATATCACTCAATGGACCACTTCTCTTCTCAGGAAATGTCATCAGCAAAAAACACAGATTCTCTCATATCAAATCCAAATTCCCAGTTGTCTTTCAATTCTTATACAACACACACACACAATGTATATGTTATATATACTATGTATAAGTACATGTAAATACAACAATGCTAATAATAATGGTTAAAGATCATTAATTAAGATCTTACTATGTGTTAGGTCCTCAGTATTGGATCAACTTGATCTCATTTAATCCTCACAGCAACTTTTTTTTTTTTAAAGATTTATTTTATTGATTTTTGACAGAGAGAAACAGAGACAGGAAGAGACAGAGAGAAAGGGGAGGGCCCAGAGCAGTCTCCATAGTTGACATTAGTTTTCCATATAATTTAACTCCACAGGTGGTCACTGGGCTGCCAGGGCAGGAACTGGGCCGGGAGCCTCTCACATAGGCCCCAGCAAGAACTGAGCTGGGGCATACCCCAGTTCAGCATATGGGTCTGCATGGGCCGGGGCGGGGATTCGATCCTCGGTCCCCGGGGCTTCAAAGCGAGCGCTTAACCCACTGAGCCATCCCAGCTTTCCCCACAGCAACTTTTAAGGGCAATTCTATCATCATTTGTTTTTTACAGGCAAGAACACAGCCCACCTGTGTTTTCAAAGCCCGTTCTGTAGCCCTCCTCCAACCAATTCCTCCAACTAGATTTAAACTTTTTGACAGAATCCTCCTCCTCCTCATTCTCCTTCTCCTCCTCCTCCTTCCTCCTCTTCCCCCTCCCCCTCCTCCTCTCTCTTCTCCTCCCCCTCCCTTTTCCTTCCCCCTACTCATCCCCTTCCTCCTCTCCACCCCTCTTTCCTCTCCTTTTTCTTCTTAAAACTCCTTTATGAACACTAAGAATACTACAGGAACTCAAAAACTCCTTGCTGGGGGTTGAAGGCATGCTGAGAGCATGGCCTCTGGTTTCCAGCTGTCCTTGCTGATAATGAGATCCACAGGACTGATGACAAGGACATGGTGCCCACCCTGGATTCTGCCATTTCTTAGCAACGTGACCTAAGGCAGACGGCTTCTTCAGTTCTCAGTTTTCATCAATAAAATGAGGGCAGTAGTAGACCCTACTCCATTGTTTTGTTAAATTAAATAATATACTTGAAGGGCATGGTGCAGTGTGAGCACATAGTAAGCACTCAATTATTGTCGAACAATAGTATTAGTACCTAATTATTATTACGCAATATTAGGCACCCAGCCCACTGGCAAGGTCAGGTTGCTCTTGTCTAAAGAAACCAATATGAGAAGTACAAAGATCCAAAAGCAGCCTCTTAAAAGATGAAGCAATGTCTCCCTCACTCCAGGAATTATTAATAATGAGGATTCCCTCTATGTGAACAGTTTATTTCTTACCCAACTTAGTTCAACAAAAATGCATATGTCTTATATACCAGCCATCCTTCTCTGGTGTAAGAAGTGGATGGACAAGGAATTATTTAGGGAGGGTGTGTAAAAAGGGTAATGGGATGCTATTATAGCCCTTCAGTTGCTTCCTTATCATCCACTCTGACTGCGTTCATACAGCTTGTGAGAGCTAGGGAGTGAGAGTGTCAGATGTGGTAGGGAGGAACAAAGGAGAAAAATACACCTAGTATCTGACACTATAGAAGTAAATATTTTCCTAAAGGACTGGAGTCAAAGTATATTTCAATCTAGCCATCATCACACTGCCAGCAACTGTCCCTGCTTGCTTTATATTTATAATTATCCAAATGCTTATGGTCTCTGGCCAACCTCTCAATAAACTCTCGGAATAAAGTAGTTTTCTACCTTCACTAAGGCACATATGGGAGTACAAGGCCACATTCATGGTTTACTAAAAAGGGAAATATATATATTTTTTATTAACTAAGCTGAGCAGCCTAGAATAATATGTAAATGTATCTTTGAGTATCTTTAATGTAATAAATATAACTTCAGTGTCATCACACTCAGCAGACCCTCTTTGAGCACAGAGTACTTACTGGATACTCATATGAATAAGAGAGACCCCCAGTGGCCAAAAAGTTCACAGTCTAGGTCCAGGACGATTCACAGATGCACCAGTGATTAAAAGGGCAGGTGGTAAGGGCTTAGCAGAGTCAGGCATGGGTGTTGGCGGGAACACTGAAGAGAGATCTGGACTCCTGCTTTCTCTATGACTGATGACTTGTTTCCAAAAGTGGTTAAATGAATATCTAGGCAATTCAAGGTCCAAGTTTCAGAGATCTAGAAACTAGTCTGGGATAAAAAGTAAAGAAAGTTTAAGTGATAGTTAAAATATTGTCAGACTTACTGAGAAGTAGAATAACTTTTTAGAAGCCCAGCTCACATTTTTACCCTGTACTGTAATCCTTCCCACTTACTTAAAGATGTTTGACATCCCCCATAGTCATTTTATCCTCTCAGAGCTGGATGCTAATCCCAGAGGTGGGGTGATCTCATTGAGTTGCTCACAACTCAAATGTTAGTTTCAGTTTGTTTCTAATCCTTCCTTGAGTGACATTTTTTATAAGGATGTAAGACTTACGTGGGACGTTGTTCCACCCAATATCTCTCATGATAAGGGGACCTTACTGATACACACACACACCCGTTACCCATAATCCCTGAGCTCAAGAAATGTGTTTAAGCAATCATGTTTGCTCCTGGAGCTGTACCAGCTCCATTGTTTTTCTTATTTCTCTCTGCAGATTTTAGTTTTCTCAACCCATCTTGGCCACCACCTGCTCTGTGTCAGTTCCAGAGACCACAAACAACTGTAACCATCTGTGCTTCTTAGTTCAAATTACAGAGAGAAAAAAATTGATCAGTTGCTGGCCCTTAGATGTGCAATTCCTTATGTCAGATGTACCCCTTCATCCCATCACTCTTGGGGGCCATACATGAAACACACTGGGCTGCTGAGGACCATTCTTTTGGGAAGGGTTGCATGAGAGATGGGTTGAGTGCATTGATAAGGGGAACGGAAGGGAAAGAGAGTGCCCTGCCCTCCATTTCTGATGGCTTTCCAGCTCCAAGTTCCCATTTCCTATGAGGACTTGCTCCACTTTATGCTCTAGGTTCTAGGAGTTTCTCTATCTATTTTTAACAAATTCCTTTCCTGACTTGAAGTGATTGGAGATGGGTCCTATTCCCTGAAGCTAGAAGAGTACAGACCAGAAGCTAGGGTCAAAGAGTATAGAAACCAAGGTCCTAAAGAAGACAGGAGAAGTGCAATGAGGCTGGCACAGGGCCAGGAAGGTGAGTGGGCATGGGATGGGGACAATGTTTCTCTCTAAGTGCCCACTCCTGCTTGGGTGTAGTTGGTAGGGAAGGAGTTAATAGAAGACTTGGCTTGTGGAACCAAATTCTCTTATGTCAACTCTACTGGAAACAAGTGTGCATCTGTCTTTCTATCTATGTTGATTCTGTAGATGGGAAATGAAGAATGGCAAGCCAGGCTCTTGAATGGTGATGAGAAGAGGGGCCAGGAGGCTGTGATGGGTGCTGCAGAACACAGAAAACAGACAGGAAATCCCCTTCGCATGGCCAACAGCTGGCTTTCTGTTAATTGCTCTTACCCGTATTACACGTGGGAGCACACAATGCCCATGCGCATCTATACATACACATACTCATGTGCGTGAACACAGACACACACTCACATGTACGTGCACACACACGCACACATGCATGCACACACTCATGTGCCTCTCCTTCTCCTGCTCCCACCACAAGTCTCTTCATTTCGTCTTCCTGGTCTCCAAAGAAGAGCCCTGGTTACCTCTTTGCCTGCCTTCACTTCCATATATAAATTTGCTTAAACAGCATTCTCTTTCCTAAGCTTTCTATTTCTCTTTTCTGATTCTGATTCTTTGGCTCAAGAAAAACCCAGGCTCTATAGAAAAAAACACTGGAATATAACTTGAAGGGATCTTACAGCTCATATCCCCCTCTATGCCCTCTTCCAGACTCAGCCTCCAAAATCCATGCTAGAAAGAAAGAAAGGGGAAAGGAAGGAAAGTAAACTTTGTTGAAGATTACTGGAAGCACTCATTCTGGGCACTGTGCTTAGTGTCTTAAATGCATGATAGCATTACATTCTCAAGACAATTTTGAGAGTATGATTTTAGTGAGCCCCTTGGTTCTGAGGTTCAGAGAGGCTACGTAATTTACCCAAAGGTCACTCAACTACTCAGTGGCAGAACTAGGATTTGAACTCAAATCTTTTTGATTGAAAATCCCATACCATACCAATCTTTCAGGCTAGTATAATAAAAAAACTACAGACAACTATTGTTAAATTATGAGTGTGCTCTCTAGTTGGAAAATACGTTCTAACTTTATCCCAGGAATACAGATTAAGTCACTGATACCTTAATTAGCATAGTCTGCTCTTGAGGAAGGCAAGTAAAGGGCCGGTTAAGTGTCATAATAGGAGAGGTAGGGAGGATGTCTTGGGTAGCCAACACTGGGTGAAATACACTGGAAAAGATTTCCAAAGAGTAGATCTTCAAATTAAAGACAGGTTGGGGAAATTTCACTATTTTCCTTAAGGCAGGTTTGCTTTTAAATTTCCTACATGGTGACTGCTCTATCATATCCTACCCTACATGATGCCTACCCTGTCACTATCCAGTAGTATTTTCAAAGCTCTTCAAGTTGTCTTTCTGTATTAAGCACTAAACCTTTTCCCCCTATTTCTTCCTTATGTTTGACTTATCTATTAATGCTGTGTGTACATTTATCTTTACTGCAACCTTCCCTTGGGTTTGTTTTCTTTCTTTCTCTTTCTATCTTTTTTTTTTTTGACATAGACAGAGACAGAGAGAGACAGAGAGAAGGGGGAGGGCCTAGAACAGTCTCTGTAGTTGTATGTCATCAGTTTTTGACATGGTTTTTGTTCCACACAGGTGGATGGGGGCCACAAAGGGGGGAACTGGGTTGGGGGCCTCCCACATGGGAGGTACTCCCCCCTTGAGCCAGGGGCTGAACCAGGGAGTGATAACTGAACGGGGGGCCTCCCACATGTTAAGTGCACCCCAGTTCAGAATGTGGGTCCACATGGGCCAGGGCCATGATTTGATCCTTGGTCCCCAGGGCTGCAAAGTGAGCACTCAACCTGCTGAGCCATCCCAGCTCCCCTCGCCCCTTTTTTTAAAGAATTATTTTTATTGTTTTTGCCACAGAGAGAAAGAAAGAGAGAAAAGGGGGAGAGTTCAGAGCAGTATCCATAGTTGTACATTCGTTTTTTATATAGTTTCATTTCATAAGTGGGTGCAGGGTTGGGCAGAGCAGGAACCAGGCTGAGGGGCCTCCCTCATGGGAGACACGCCCCTGCAAGCTGCGGGCCTCCTACATGTGAAACATACCCAGGGCAGAAGCTGAACCGGGGCCTCCCACATGGGAAGCTCACCCCAGTGAGAACCGAATTGGTGGCACACCCCAGTTCAGCATATGGGTCCACACAGGTCAGGGCTGGGATTCAATCCTCAGACCCTGGGGCTGCAAACAAGCACTCAACCCGCTGAGCCATTCTGGCATTCCCCAGAGTTTGTTTTCTTTCTGTCTCCCCTCTCCAACCTTGACTCTCATGACAGAGCAATCAGCAAACAGCACTGTGGAGGGACATGAAAACCACTCTTGCTTACCTCTCTTCTGATGCAGTTTCCCTTTCCAGGAAGGGGAGAGGACCCAGAATGCTAAGGACTCAGAGACCTATACTTGAATGGAAGCTCTGTATCCTCTTAGTCAACCTTGTTTGCATCTATCGCACACAGAGCTGATGAGTAAGCTGCAAGAAACATCTTCTGGCATCAAACTCACCAGTGACCAAAGGCATACTTTTGCAATCTCCCCAGGAGCATTTTTTTCTCTGTGTCTTCCTAATGCCAGTTTGGTTCCCATAGCAACAGCCAAGCTCTGCTGAAGGAGACATTCATTTCATAATGAGCCTGGAAGACCTTAAGATGAATATAGACAATCTTTGCTGTTTTAAGCACAGAAGACAAAAAATGTCTTCCCTACCTATCAATTACTATGAAATATTTCTAGTGTTTATATTAATTGCAAAGTGAATCTGACTTACTATTTCCTTCTGAACACCTGGCAAAATTAGTCATATAGAAATCACTGGGTTCTTGGGCCCATGAGTCACACTGGAATCTAGAAAAAACTCAATCAATCCTATTCCAAAATTTCACCATCAAAATTTCTTATTCCTGACCTCAAGTTTTGTTTGAGTGAAGTCATTGCTCCTCTCAAGTCCTTCTCAGGATCTGCTAACTCAAATAAAACTCCTGAACCAGCAGTTGGAACCCGCTAGCAATTGGTCCCATAAACTACCATAACTTTCTCTTGCCCTGGCTCTGGTGTTTATGGCATTTTGTTCCCTTCCTTTGGAGAATTAGCCCTCCCCCACTCAATAATACTGATTGGACACTATGGTAGGGCTGGTATCACTCAATCCTCAAGCTAGGCCAGACTGAGACTTCCCTGGATTTTTTGTCAGAACTCTATGGGAAGACACTCTTTTGATACTGAGACTGGTAAATTGGTAGACCATGAATCCTGGGCCATGATGTCCAACGTGTGGAAAAATCCTATATTAGTCCCCTTGGGCTATCATAACATACTAGCAGAGACTGGGTGGCTGGAACACTACAAGTTTATGTTTATGTTCTCACTGTTCTGGAGGTGCAAGTTCAAGATCAAGGTGCCAGCAGGGACGGTTCTGGTGAGGCCTCTCTACCTGGCTTGGGCATCTCCACCTTCTTGCTGTGTCTGCAGCTGCCCTTCCCACTACACATGCACCCTCCTGGTGTCGCCTCCTCTTCTTATAAGGACACAGTCTTATTTGATTAGGGCCTCACCTTGTGTCCTCATTTAGCCTTAATTACCTCTTTGAAGGTTGTTGGGATATCAACATATGAACTTGGGAGGATACAATTCAGTTCATAACACATCCGATAGAAGAAATGGAGAGAAAAGTAGCTCCACAGTAATGTTTTAGCCCCTAGATACAGTAAACCAACCCTACCCTTCTAAATATTCCATTTTCTTTAGTAATATTTTTCTCTCTATACTCTCGTATTTAATTAAATACATCTACATAATGACTATTGCTAAAAAAATGACCATTGTTAAGAAAAATGAGAAAACAGTATTTTGGGGGTTAGAAGTTAAGATAAACACTCTTTTCATTATAAATTGATAGGAAATATCATGATCTATAAATTTCTTTTACTTTGCATCCTAACCAAAGGCATATTTACTATAGACATCTCAATTATTTTACACATGTGAAGATGGCCTTAAGAAAAACTTCATTGACTTAGTACCTTCCTTAAGCACAATCATTAGAAGATTCAGCTATTCTAATATTTTATACCCTGTCATCAAGCTGAGATGAGAAAATTTTGGAATTCAACAAGAATCTGTATGCTTACCACTTCTCATACATGTATCAGAAACTGATTCTGAAAGGTTCTACTTTGAACCTTTCAGAAATAATAATATGTATTACTTTTCCATTTATATGTAGAAAATGTCACAGGTGATACCCCAACCAGTTGTCTAAACTTAAAATATTAATACTATTTTCATAGGATAAAATTTGTAATACTTAAGTATGTAATTTGAGAACTGAATAAGAGACACAGGGACTGGGTACCGGTAAATCATATCTCCCTGTATTTGCCCCAAATCTATCTCCTTGGCTGATACCTTAGCTTTTAAGCCAGTCTACCTGTGCTACCAGATATATGTGAGGAAACTAAAGGGAAATCTACAATCAAGTTTCTATCTTATCTAGAGAGAATGGCACCAAATGTATTTATTACTTAACCCTTAACAAAGAGAAGGACTTCTATTCAGCTATACTAAATATGAAACTCTAAATTCTGAGCTTCTTAAGCAGAAAATGTATCCTGATCCATCTTTGTCTCCTGCAAACCTACTAACCTGTCTGGCTGAGTCAGGGATTAAGAGATGTTTTTGAATGGACAACATAAAGACACAATTACAGCCTTGAATGATAATGACAAGATACTGATGAGTGTAAAATACTACAAATTTTGAACCCAGACTCCCAAAATGGTGTGTGATAGAATTGGGTTATTCTTGATATACTATGACTAAAGGTTTATATCCATATGCTTATGAATTTGGCATTATAAATTTAATTATGAATTTAAACTTTATGACCAAAGTTTAAAGCTAAATTTTTATGAATAAAATGGTTTTAGAAGCACCATTAGATTAGATGTTATAAAATCTGGGTTCCTATCTGGGGTAATCCATAAACAAGCTGTTTAACATTGCAGCAGGTGCTTAATTTCTGTTTTGATTCTCCTCATCAATAGATTAAAGTTTAAGTCCATTCAAAAGCTATGACAGTTCATGGACAATTAATTTGAAAATGAAAAATTTTAAAGCTTCTGCAGTGAGGTTGAAATTTACCTTTCCAAATTGATTTCTTAAAATTCATCAGCTCCTACCACCTGCCTTGTCTTGTGTGCTGGCTTCTGCTGCCTCATTTGCTTCTGTTGAGATTTCCTCCCTGCTCTTCTCACCTCTCTAGTTTTTAGCCATTCTTTAAGACCCAGACCGTTGTCTGTCTCCTGGAAGCCTCTAGACCACATACATTAGGGGTGTGTGTGGAGTGTATGTGAGCACCTCAAAGACCGAGGATACCTGATCTTTTGGGTGTTGCCCTCAACATTTCCTCTCATACTTTGCAGAGAGCCTAACGTGGAATAAAGGGAATATTGTGTGACTTTCTGCTCCTCTTCCTTCCTCAGGACTTCACAGCCTTCTCTCCACTCAACCCAATATCCTACAATTTCCAAGATGTGAAGAGAAGAAAGACCTCTGTCCCATAAGTTAGTCAGTGCTTAGGCAGAGGTACCTGGTGCCTGTTTGCTCAAACTTGTTTTGAACCTGCACAGTCTCGATTTGTTTAGGAGGCATCTGGAATGAGATGTGGCCAGATATACCGTATTTTCCCATGTATAAAATAATTTTGTCTAAAATTGTTAGACCAAAAGTTGGGGATCATCTTATGCATGGGAGTCACTGTGTACTTATTTCTTAATGTTGGGTAGAAAAATGGGGGTCGCCTAATACACAGAAAGGTACAGTAATTGTCAGCTGGCCCTGGTGTCTCACCGCTAGCATACAAAGTCCTCAGGAGACAACTGAAGAGTCCAAGAATTGAGAATTTAATCTAATTTATTTCAAATCATCTTTGACTTTCTCACTACAGATACATATGCGGTTTCTGCAGTTATAACAGCAACTGCAACATATGCTAAAACAACAGTTTTCAATATTCATAGCAACTAATCTCAGAAAAGTGTTGTTTTACCTGATTCCATTTCTTGCTTATGTGAAGACAAACCTCATCTACATTTCAGGTGTGCAATAGTTTCATGATTCTGTCTCAAAGTGCAAAATCAAAACTTACTACTGTAACTCCCAGCCAAATGTCACACTAATTCATCCAGTGAACTTTGTGAGGCTATGATATTACAATGCACCTGGTGTCAAAGTCACCAAACTGACTGAGGCAAGTGAACACTGGCCCCACCCCATACCTAACCCAGATGGAAATAAGAGTCTTTTATAGGTTGCAAGTCCTGGTCTGGTTTATTTATAAAGCAATAAATATTAGAAGCACAAATAAATTGCACGTGTGTAAACAAACTGTACAATGATTGATGAGAGATGAGGGAGGGTGGTTTGGAAGACTCCAAGAAGCATAATACTGTCATCCTGAAAGTAAGGTAGACTAAGAGAGAAGGCACCTTAGAAGCATTTGCGGTGCACGATGGATGGGCCTGCCTCATCATACTCTTGCTTGCTGATCCACATCTGCTGGAAGGTGGACAGGGAGGCCAGGATGGAGCCGCCAATCCACACGGAGTACTTACGCTCAGGGGGAGCGATAATCTGAGGAAAGAAAACAAAAAATTCCAGTGAATTCTGAAGTTCCAAGCGAGAGAATAAACCACATCTTAGGTAGATTCACAGAAAATGCATTAGATATGAATTCACTGCAGTACAAGATACTTCATACCATCAATTAGTATGGTTGAGTCAAGTTTTATGCACTTTCCTCTATTTCATTATTTCTATTATTAAAGACTCTACAAAATAGAATTTCTCCACTTCTCTGAGCTTGAGTATAATGTGGCAACAAGCTAAAGGCATGGTGGGGGCTAGCCCAAAAAGCTGAGGACTTTTAAGATGTGTTGAAAGATTTAGGTTATTTTTTTTACTTCAAAGATTTATTTTTATCTACTGCTTGAAAGGATTTTTAAAGTATTGGGAAAAGTGCTAGAAAAATCAGAAAATGTGCTAGAAACAGTGCTAGAGAAGCTAAAAGGTAAAGTTCTTAGGACACAGGAAGCTAAGTGTCAGGGGACAGGATGTAGGCATGCAGTTCTGCTTGGAATATTAAAACCTGCCTTGGCTCCCCCATGCACAGAAGTTCTTTACCTTAATCTTCATGGTGCTGGGAGCCAGGGCAGTGATTTCCTTTTGCATGCGATCAGCAATCCCGGGGTACATGGTGGTACCTCCAGATAAGACATTGTTGGCATACAGGTCCTTGCGGATATCAATGTCACACTTCATGATGCTATTATAAGTCGTTTCATGGATGCCAGCAGATTCCATACCTAGGAATAAGTTAAAAAAAAAAATCACAGTGCATTCTGGCCAGGGTGGAGGGGAGGAAACAGGACTCTTCTGTGCTAGTAAACTGTCACCACTTGTCTCTGAAACATATGTCCCTCTGTAAGATACAGTGCAGGGGATTTGCAGATCAGGTGTCTTTAAAAGTGCACACAGTACACAACAGACAGACAAGAAATGAACAACTGTGTTTAACACCTGTTTGGAGTGAACACTTGCTGTATCTACAAGATGTATGGAGATACTTTGAAAAATGAGAAGACATATTTATGTTAAATTCATGCAAATTTACTTATGGGCTAAAATAAGATGCTCACAAGCTTCTTCCTGGAAATCATTCCATTGAAAGGATGTTTGGTGCCATGTAAATATCCAGTTATTGCCATGAGTACAATTGCGGTCACATTTAACAAGAGTAACTTAGAAGAGGTGTCCAGCTATTTGGTAATGAGCTTATTGGAATCAATCGGCACTCTTGGGTAGTTGTGCCTTTCCTACAGATATGGGATCATTCAGTTACTATACCATCTCATCCTTTCTTTTGAGAGAAAATCAGTGTGTCATCCTTTATCACTTCACGGCAACAGAAGAGCGATGGCCGTGCTTTTAATGCGCCATCAGGACCTGAGATCAGGACCTGGAGCTATGTGGGACTCCAAGCTATGACTTCTTTTCATTCAAGAGTCCCTTAATTCTTCTTCCTTATAATAGATTTTACTCTGGGATGCCCCTGGGATGCCCCCTCCCTCCCCCCCACCAAGATTTCCAGGGAAAAGCTGTGCTTCTGCACCAGGTCCTGCAACTCACCGATGAAGGAGGGCTGGAAGAGTGTCTCGGGGCAGCGGAAGCGCTCGTTGCCGATGGTGATGACTTGGCCATCAGGCAGTTCATAGCTCTTCTCCAGGGAGGAGGAAGAGGCCGCCGTGGCCATCTCATTCTCAAAATCCAGGGCGACATAGCACAGCTTCTCTTTAATGTCACGAACAATTTCACGTTCAGCTGTAAAAAAGGAATGGTTATCATAGTCATGCTCTGATGAATGAAGTCCACTGTGGGAAGGTAGAGAGTCGTGGGTAGAGGGAAAAAGCAGACACATGCTGTGGCAGACGAGAGAGACAGACACACTCACCGGTAGTGACAAAGGAGTAGCCACGCTCAGTGAGGATCTTCATGAGGTAGTCAGTGAGATCCCGACCAGCTAAATCCAGGCGCATGATGGCATGGGGCAAAGCGTAGCCCTCATAGATAGGGACATTGTGAGTCACACCATCTCCAGAGTCCAGAACAATGCCTGTCAGAGGAAATAAACAAGAATCAGGCAAATCCCCAAGGACAGCAACGGTTTTGAAGACATCACTGCTTTTAGCCGTGTCAAACCTACTTGCAATCTTGGCTAAGATAAACTAGCATTGGGCATGGGTCCAGATAAAATTAGACCCCTTTCTAAAATGAGCATAATGAACGCTAAATTTGAAGCTAGCAACAGCTCCTCCTTTTATATATTGTAGTAGAACAATTTCCTCAGGACATTTTCAAAGACCATCCCTTTTTATCAGCCATGAGCACATTGTATAAGCATTCAGGCATGTTTTTCTTTGCTCCTGTCTGACTTACACATTTTTCTTTCTTGACTCAGACCCTGGAGAATTTGGGCTCTTTTTGGCGATGTTTGCCCGGGGGGCTGTGATGGTGTAAAGACTCACTAACGACTGTGCATGCCAGGTTGATATGCTGTTGGAGCCTCATCATGCAGCATCGCATACTTTCAGCTTTTAGAAATACTTGTGATCTGAAACTGACCTCGGGGCCTATGGTTACCTTTTCCTCTCAGCAGAGACTCCTCCCCCAGGAGTGTGCGGGAAGGAATCATTCCTTTTTCAATTGGGGAAACTGATTCACAGCAAGGTCAATGACTTGGGAATGTGTTTAATTGGTGACTGTCCCCAGAGCCCAAACATACCTGTGGTACGGCCAGAAGCATATAGGGACAGTACCGCCTGGATGGCCACATACATGGCGGGGACATTGAAAGTCTCAAACATGATTTGGGTCATCTTTTCGCGGTTGGCCTTGGGATTCAGTGGGGCCTCGGTGAGCAGAGTAGGGTGCTCCTCTGGGGCCACACGAAGCTCATTGTAGAAGGTGTGGTGCCAGATCTTCTCCATGTCGTCCCAGTTGGTGATGATGCCATGCTCAATGGGGTACTTGAGAGTCAGGATACCTCGCTTGCTCTGGGCCTCATCACCTACGTAGGAATCCTTCTGACCCATACCCACCATGACACCCTAGAAGGAGAAGAGATCAAGTTTTTACCATGTCAGGAATATAACCGATGCCAGTCAAGGAGTATCTTATAGAGAGCAGAAATAATAAACAACAGGATTTTACCCTAACTTAAAAATATGACTTCAAATCAATTCAGTACCTTCTCCCCACCCACCCCCCAGGATTACTGGGGTGGGGGGAATGAAGCTATTTCATGGCGAAGTAGAGCCTCACCTCACTTTAAAAATACCATCATGCCTTCATTAAATTATTAAGCTCATCACCCATGTCAACCAGAATATAAATGGCTACGTTGTGAAATGACTGAATTAATGCCACATTGTACTTCTCCTAAGAAAAGATTTTGACATTCATCAAGTGAACATAAAAAGATGGGCTGATATGCCATTATCACCCTGCCGGTGAAATCCAGCCGGCCCAGAGCACTGAGGAACATGGCTCTCCTCCCTGGCAGCCTATCTGACCAGGCATGTGGCAAAGCCAGAGAGTGTGACATTTCTCTTAATAAACAAGGTGCTTTGTCACTATCACCATGACACTTACTGCCTCTGTCACGTCGGGCTTCTAAAAATGCAACAGCCAGGAAGCAGATAGATTACATCTTTTGGGAGCCCTGTAAACTGGCTGTGAACAAGAGGGATGAATGTGGGTTGGCTCCTGGTTGGTTGGGATAAATTATATTATTATAAGTTCTTCACAGAACTCGCAAGGGAAGACAAAGGTGTACAAAAGATAAACGCAAAGCCGCTGAGGACTAAAAATGAAGGTCTGAGGGCTAAAAATGCAGCTCAGAGGTGGAGCAGAGAGCTGCTGCCTCTTTACATCAAGGAGTTGGACCCTTGGAGAGCTGCGGCTCTGAAGTGGACAGGACAATGCACATTTCACACCCTCCTTCAGTGGAGGGTGTGAGAACCACTTGTCTTGGCTTGGAATGGAAGCTACTCCGTCTACCTTTTCCTCATTTGACCTATAGAGTTTATGACAAAGTGGGGGCAGGCGAGGCGTCCCACAGGTTGCTGGGCTGAAGAGGTGGCAGGACAGGGTGTGGAGTGGGGCTGGGGGCCGCTTGCTCCCCAGGAGCGCAGGCCCGCTGGGCGGCACGCCTACCTGGTGGCGCGGGCGGCCCACGATGGACGGGAAGACGGCGCGGGGCGCATCGTCACCCGCGAAGCCGGCCTTCACCAGCCCGGAGCCGTTGTCGCACACCAGGGCGGTGGTCTCCTCGTCGTCGCACATCTTGGCACAGCTTCAGCGCGATCTGCAGGTTGAAGACTGTTACCAGGCGCCTTTTCACAAACTGGGAACCCACTTCGGCCCCATCCACACTCCCATCCAAGCCCATGCGCACGAGACCGGGGGCCTCCAACCCCAGCACCCCGTGGGAGACTCAGGGCTCCACACTTCCGCGCGCTCCTCTCCTGGGACGACGCAGAAGTTAAAACCAGGGCGAAAAGTTGGACGGGGAAGGAGCAGGGCCGGCGGGCTCGGGGCGGGGCGGGCGGGCGCAGGCGCGGCGGCGCTGACTCACCGTCCGCGGGCGGGCTCGGCTCGGCTCGGGCGGCGGCAGGCGCTGGGTGCTCCGCGCCGCGCCGGGCGCGCGTCTTTATAGCTCGCTGATGGACGGGGTCAGTTGGAACGGCCGCGGGCAGGGGTGGGGGGCCCGGTCGGCCACCTTGCCTTATTTGGTCGCCTTCCACACCACTAAGGAGCGCCGAGGCCATTCATGGAGCCAAGGGCTGGGAAGAGGATCAGCCAGGGGGCCCCCCAGACCATGTAAGGAAGGGGAGGGGGCAACCAGGGGGGATGGCCAAATAGGGAGCTAGGGAGGGGCAGGCGGTGAAGGGCAGGGGCTAGGGGAAGACTCAGGGACGCCAGCCCACCCCTCCCGCTTCCTGATGGGGGTGCTCCCTGGGTGTACTGTGTGAGCTGGCTCCTCCGCAGCCCCGCCAGACTCGGAGACCAATATGCCACATAACAGGCGGGAAGGCTTGGCACCCTGCCTTGTGCTGAGGGGTCCTGACAGCTGGGCCAGGGCGTCAGAGGAACGACAGCAGCTTCTCCTCTTCCAGGACTGGGAGCTGGAGGAGCAGAGCCCCGGTAGTCAGTCCTCATGGGCCCAAAGGGCACCCCAGCAGCACATGTGACTGGCCAAGAAGAGGGGGCACCTGGGACAGGGCCCCTTCTGGTCTAGTCCCCACCAGCCTGAATGACTTTATTCAGGGAGCTGGGGCTTTTCTCCTCTAGGGCACAAAGCTGAGATTACCCAAGGCCACCTTGGTCCCCCCACGCATAGCTCAGGAAAAGGCAAAGGAGAGTTCCTGTGAGAACTTGGCCAAGTCTTGTGGGAGAAGGGGTCAGGTGTACCCTAGCCTGGAGATTGGGGAGCCCACCTCCATGCCTTGAGGGTTTTATTCAAACAGAGACTCTGGTCGTTAGTCCAGAAAAGGATCCCCAGCTACCAAAATGAACGTAGCTTGTCCCCTTGCTGGTGGATCGATGAACATCTGTAAACGGGGGGGGCAGAGGTCTGCATTCCAGGAGGAGACGAGACTGAGAGGGCAAACATTCTTGTCAAGAAGGAAACAGCACCTTCAACCATATGAACGTATCATATGGACAAGCAGTCAGATGATATCTGGCATGATTTTAAACACCTGGAATGATTTAGAAACACGGAGTCCCAGGCTCCACCCTAGAACTACCGAATGGGAATCTGTATTTTAGCCGGGTGCTCAGTTGATCTGTATGGACATTGAAGTGTGAGAAGCATTGGTATAAATGACTGACCCTGGGGGGTCCTTCTTGGGAATAGATGTCAAAGGATCTTGGGACTTTGAAGAAAAGGAGAGGAAAGATGACGTGATGTGAGAAGAAGGGAAAGATTCAGGGAGACATTTCTCTTATGCATTAGAAGGGCACAGATTGCTAGTTTGCCCTGGGGTGCCCTGTAGTCTCAGCTCTTAACTGGCACTTTGATTTCCAATGCTTGTGTTTTTCCTCCCGTTCACACCAGTTAAAAATAGAACACTGGGCACAGGCATCCATCTCTAGAGTGGTCTTGGATTGATATGCTGAGGAGGCCTGCTGATTAGATACTTGCCCTGACTGGAGAATGCTGGGCCCTCCCTGCTCAGCTCCCCAACCATGTTTGGGTTAGTCTGGAGGAGAAAGTATAGGGGCACCTGGGCGACAGAGCCCGGTGAGAGGCCTGGCTGGGCTTTCACCCACTGCTCAGTGGGTCATTTACAATGCAAAATGCTCATGGACAGGATTCAAAATGCAGAGCTGCCTCAGCTCAGGCAGATGCAGAAAAATGAAGAAAAAGGAGAAATGGGACCCATGTCACAACCACACAGCCCTGGGTTCAAATCCTCCCTCTAGCACTTCCTATACATTTGGTCTTGGGCAAGTCACTTCCCTTTGCTGAGCCCTATGTTCCCCTCTGAAAAGGGACACAGTAACTCTGCTGGCAGAGTTATTCATGATTATAATAGAGACAAGCAGAAAAACACATAGACGAGCAAGGCGAATTGTAATTATTATCGTTCAGTCATCACGGTGCTTTTGGAGGCAGCTGTAGCTCGCTCTCTGTTTTGAATTGGGTCAATTTCATTTGATTGACTGATTCAGCAAATGTTTATGGGACAAGAACTGTGCTTGTCACAGGGATACAGTGACAAAACAGAGCCGGACTCACGCTGCAAGGCAGTCACACAGAAGTCAGAGACAGTTGTAGTCCATGCGGGGGAGGAAAAGAAGGGATTGCTGGGGTAGCCATGAAGACAGATCCGAAAGAAAGCCTTCCCGAGGGAATATCTTCTCACTGTGTTTAGGACTGCAGTGTATGGGCATTTGTGTGAAAGGCAGTTTCTGCTTGGGAGTGGCTGATGACAGATTCCCACGTTCATTGCCATATGTGCAAAGAGCACTCCTGGGAAGTCTAGCTTCTCACTGAACACCATGGTTATTGCCCTGAAACCTTTGCTGATACTTCCCTGGCTCAGGAGGCCAATTCCAGCCCACCCACCTCGGGGTCCTGCTGGGAGTGGGAGGGTCAGTGGAGCACTAAAATCAGTTTCATGAAAGAGTCTTCAGCCTTAACTTGCTTTTAATACCATTTCATTTTTTCCACTTAGAACAAAATATATTTTCATATGCATTCTGTTCATGGTAAGAAAGAACACTTTTTTTCTCTTGAAGATCTGTGATGGTTCGATATTCCTTAATGGTAATACTGCTCAATTTCCACATTTTAAAAATTTGAACCCTATTTTATATATTTTCAAATAAAAGTCAATGGAAAGTAAGATGCAAGGACTGATTTTCATCAGACACGCTTTTTCAGGGAGCCTTTAATTTAAAAAATTGAGATTGGCTTTTGTCACGCTGATCTAAGTATATAAAAATGACTCTGCAGTGTACTCTGTATAGTCCCTTTTGTTTTAATTGTGGTAAAATATATGTGACATAAAATTTGTCCTCTTAAACCATTTAAAATTGTGCAGCTCAGTCGTGTGAAGTACATTCACATTGTGCAAGTTCTCTCCCCATTTCATTTTTTGATGTGAATTGTGGCTCCAGTTATTTCAAAACCCAGGAATGGCTGTGTCTTGCGGTTTGAGTAAGGCTGGTGTATATCCTGGAAGGGTGAGGGTTCAAATCCAGTCACCTGCTGTGCTCTGTTCTTCACCCCCACCCCAAATGCCCTCCAGTCCCCTTAGACTGCTGTCCTCAGAGTGCAATACCAGAACCGCTCGCAGCCTCATGACCTGGGCTGCCTAATAGAAACTCAGATTCCCGGGTTTCACCCTGGGAGAATCAATCTGCGTTTTAAATGTTGCCACCCCCCTTCTCCAGGTGATTCATGGAGCTAGAGAAATTCAGCGGCACTGCCTGGCTGTTCTCCCCCAGGCCCACGGAGCTTTGCTGAATGCAGCCCAAGCTGCCAGTGCTGGCCACAGTCCAGCTTGGCTGACCTTGAGCACCCCAGCGGGATGGCAAAGCCGGGGCGTGTCCCCAGGGCTCTCCAGGGCCAGCGATGCCCTCTGGGCAGAGACAAGCCGTGAGGGAAGTGTGCATGGGCAACCTGAAGGAACAGAAGGTGGGACAGTTGCCCCTGCCCTTGCCTCTAGGGAAGC
This sequence comes from Craseonycteris thonglongyai, assembly GCA_004027555.1. NCBI lineage: Eukaryota > Metazoa > Chordata > Mammalia > Chiroptera > Craseonycteridae > Craseonycteris > Craseonycteris thonglongyai. The sequence continues at coordinate 11,561 of PVKE010000931.1, read as the reverse complement.
CTGTTTCATCCACCATCTGCTGGGATCTGGAAAGGAGCACCCAGCCTCCTCCCGGCACTGGGAGATTAGCAGTCACTTATCTCAGCTGTTCCTCCATTCGAGGTGTCGCAGTATTTACAGAGAAGCCAGAAACAGACCAGCCGCCCTGAATGCCTCCCCGTGAGCCCTCCCAGTCTCCTCCTGCAGTCCCTCCTGCATTCCAGGGCCTGGGAGGGAGGGGGAGGCTCTTCCTAGACCAGACAGTGGTGGGGAGTCAGCCTTCCTCAACGCTTCTATTTTCTTCCGCTACACTTGCGTTCACTCCCACTGCCCTTGGGCTGGAGCTGGGTTTCAGTTTTCATTAAAAGAAGAAAGTGACGTGCTCGTGAGGAATGCAGCCCCCACACATCCTGGTGCTCCGAATTCAATGTCAAAGGGATGCCTGATCTCTGCCACCTGCACCCACCAAAGAGGTTACCCAGGGGGAGGGCATTTCAACTGCAAATGGACTCTGTTCTTGGCCGATTCTGGCAGTTCCTGACTTCTGACATGATAGGTCCAACTGGGATGATCCATTTCATAAGACTTAGAAAAGAAGGACAGGACAAGGAGGTGGGTGGTGGGAGCAGATGGAAGAAGCTCCTTCTGGATCTTGGAGTCACATGGGCTTAATAATCTGAAAGCCAAATTTTCACTCTCTCCCATTCTTCTGTAAGTGCAGGAAATCACAAAGGATTTCCCAAGCTGTTTGAATTCCTTTAAAGGAGTTGGTCCTTTCAAGAATGAAAAGCTGAAGCGCACAGGTTTCTGCTGGGAAGGTATTCCTCTGAGCTCAGATTTGGCTTGCTCCCCACACTGGTAGTCATGCTATTTATGGAGTTTCAGTTTTTCAAGCATTACCTGAGGCAAGCCTGCCTCCGGAGCTCTGGAATGTGGAGTTGCCCAACTTCAACCTGACCACTCGTGCTGGAGGGCCTGCGGAGGAGGTGAGGGCTCGGCTCAGCGGGGCTCCTGCCGGCGAAACCTGGAGCCCATCTCCTTCTGGTCAAAGAGCAGGCACACGTTTGACACAGAATCACGCTGGCAATAAATGCTAATGGCTAACATTTATTGAGCACTATGCTGAGACTTTGTACGTGTACATGCCAGACACAGAATCTGCAGAGCTGCTATTGAGATGTCAGTTTACAGAATGGCTCTTTGATACGATGCCACCAGCCTGTTCTGAGGGGCTGTGTAAGAAATACACCACCTCTAGCACAAATGGAGGCGCCACAGGTTCTAGTGCAAGGAGGTTTTCATGGGTGTGTATTAAAGAACACGGTCTTTATGAGCCTCTGGAAGAATGATCTGTTTGGCCCTAGAACCAAGAGCAGTAGCACTTGCGCAGGATAACTGGTTTGTTTTTGTTTGTTTTTTGGTGCTATGGATCCTGAATCTAATGACCAACCAGGTTTTTCTGGTGGTAGAGGCTAAGAAAACTCCTCGAAAATCACGTATGTGGCCCAGTTGTTAACATGATTACAAATCAGTATGATCTATTTTACCAGACCCACCTCAATTTTTTTCATTTTTCTTTTTCTTCAGTTTTTAACTTTTATTTATCTTTGTAAGCTGCCATATATCTTCTGTGGGAACAAGGCAAAGGATGGGCAGATGAATGGACAGGTAGATAAGAATGCACTTTGGGTGCAATAGAGACATATCTGAAATTGGAATTGGAGTAATCACTGTACTAAGTAGCCAAGATTCCAAGATGAATACGTCTATGGGTTTCTTCCATCTCAAAGCAAGCAAACTTTGCTTAATAAAAACACCCATTGCCTTCAAAGTATATCATTTTGATTTCCCTCTTAACATTATGCTAAGTATAACTGGCAATCTACAATAACATTTCCCCCATTGTAAAACTAATATGTGCTTATTGTGGCAAACTAGGAAACACTGAATAGGAAAGCACAAAGAAAATGACATGTCTGGTTGAGTTTATAAAGCCCTATATTTTAACCTCCCTAAAATAAGACTAAATGTGGTATAAAATTCATGAGGCCTTGTCTTCCAAAGCTACTTACAGTCAGCCACTGGGCGGAGAAAATAAAATAGCTTCCTATTCTGGTAATTGCAAGAATGTCCACTTGTTCTTCAAAGAGAGACTTGTAATGCAAGGAATTTGCATTAAAAGCATTTCTTGCTTTTACTATTATAATCCAAATTATCTCTAGTCAACAGCTGGACCCAAAGAATGCCAAACTTGGGAGTGGGCTTTGCCCAGGGATTATACCACTCATATCTCACTTTCATATTTTAGAGGGTAAGTTTTAGCTTCCCACTCAGCTGTTGAACTCTTTCAGAATTGCAGCCTAAAAACAGGGATCTGTCAAAACATAAAGTGGGACCATGTAAGTCTGTCGCTGAGGGCTTTGTCTTTAGGTGACGAGTCTGAAAGCAGTTACTTTAGGAAACATATTTACAGCAATTTTATGATCAGTATTTCTACACTCCTCTTGGTGAGGACCACAAATAAACCCATTGCTCTTACCATCATAGACTTTAATTGAAATCCATAAATTAAAATATAATAAAAATAAAGGCTTTGCCCGATGCAAGTCATCGGCATTCACCGCCGATGGGGAAGGAAACAGAGGTTGTGCCTCCAGAATAAAAACAACTGAAACACCTTCTTAAGCTGTTCATTGAATACACATGTCAGCACTCACACAAACGAGTAGGTCTGGGTGTTTATGGTATCGCAGAGAGAAGAGCCAGTCTCTGTGAATTGAGAAAAGAATCAGCCATTAAAACCTGATGTGGCCTTGAAAAGTGTGGCTCAGAAAAAATCTTGAGAAAGATCCAAAGGATCTCACAGAGTAAAGGATTAAATCACCAAAGAAATACCTGCAAGGACTCGATAGACTGAAGGTGGGAACATTCTTTACGGATGAATACAAAGGGTGTGTTCTGTTCAGTTAACCTCTTTTTATATATGTGGTTTTCAAGGGAGAGTTTCCAGTTGCTGTTTAATGCTATAATTCAGTATTTATAACTTCCACAAAAGATTCATGCTGGGCTCCTAGCTCCACCAAATGAGTGTAGCCATCTTCTCTCTGTGACCTCTGTCCAATGACAGCAGAGTCCAGAAACCTACCTATTCCTGAGGGTGCAGAAAAGAAATCCGAAACCCTACACTAAGCTGATTCCTTAGTCTGGCATAATCAGTCATTTCTGGTTGTCTACACAAGGATCAGATCGCTAAACTGCTGGCCTGAGCCAGTGCGTGGGGATGAGGAGAGGAGCTGGGAGATGGTGACTAGGGGGTTGACCTAGAAACACCTCCACTTTTCCCATGAGTTCTATCTTGATAGACAAGTGATACATCAGAAACACACGTTGATACTGGTAAAGGGGCTGAGGCTCTGCTTGCACACTGGGCAATGGAAAGCCTTAGGAAATGACACTCACGCTGTCCAATTCAGCGATGTGGGACCCAACAGGTAATGAAAAGGCATCCCATGAAGCAGAAAGCCTTGTTTGTGAACTCAAGCCTAAATAGCAAACCTTAAAATATTGTTTCATAATTTATCATTGTAAATGGTTAGGTTTTCCTTTGATCGATCTGAAAACGTAACTTTATTCTGATTATGAAAAGTTCAATATTAAGCTCACCTGCTTTCTTACCTGGAACATTCTTATGTGAATCTGAGAAAATCAGTCATGAGTAAAAGCCTTATTGCTTCTATTTTCTGTATTTCCTAGAGCTGTCACATGAATAGGTCAGGGACACCTGTCCAAAGCATCTGATTTAGTCACAATCATGTAAACAGGGTTTCAATAAAAGTTTAAGTTCACCTTAAAGTTAGTGTGGGGTGGCAGCTAAGAATGACAGACAGATGCTTTTCATTTCCTTGGATATTTGTGGAGGTGGAAGGACTAGAAAATATTTCATGTTACCACATTGAAACTGATATGTATGTACGAATACACCATCTACCAAAAGATGTGGCATGCTAGGAAAATATAGTACCTTATTGTCAGAGATTGTGTCATTTCCAATGAAGTGTCTCTTAGCCCCTTCTCCCTGTGAACATGGTTCCCTTCTCAGCCATCAACCAAGAAGACATCCAGGTCTCAGTGACTGATTTTGAGCAAAGGGCGTCAAGTAATTTCCTGGGCAATTCAGACTTGTTTTCACCTATGTGGAAACTCACACATGTCTTTGAGTCCCTCAATTTACAAGTCAATGAGCAAAATATTTCAGATGAATGAACTTATTGATTTGAAAAGGTATTATTTCTAGCTAAATCAAATCAAAAGAGCGGTGCTTATTGCACAGATGTAGATATGAACAAGAGGAAACATTCAGTTTTGCAGCTAACTGGGGGTTCCCTTGAAACCAATATGGCCTCTTTAATCTATTGAATTGATATTTATCAGATGCCTTCTCTGGGCAAAGCATTGCACTGGGTAGAAAAAGAAATGTTAGAATGAACGTGGCAGTGCTTGCACATCAAGAAAATGTTTACTCTATATTAGTTGTACATGGATCTGATCATCTACTATAAGGATCTGTGCTAAGCAGCATAAGACATTCAACGCAGGCTGGAGAGTGAGGGGCTGGAAAAAGAGAGACAGTCCTCATTAGGGCACTTGGGCAAGGATTTTGAGCTCAGCCTATAAAAGCTGACTGGCTCATAGGTTCCCTCCCACCCCCAACCCACAGCAAGGCTGTTTAACTTTACAAATGAGTTAGAGATGAAGACAGGACCAGTGAGGGACAGAGAGGCTTCAAAGATAAAGAAAAAGGCAGAGCAGAAATAATTAGTAAGCTTTAGTGTATTGTGCTGTATTTGCAAGAGTATTTTCTATCTTAACCATTTTTTTAAATTTTTTTATGAAAAACACAAACACAGATACATTGTTCCCTCTTGGAATAATTACAATTTGTTCAACAGATACTGATTGCCTGCTGCATACCACATGCTGTACTTCTGAGATGACTTTGAGGTTATGTAGAGTCAGAAATAAGCACACTACTGAGGCACCACTGAATGGTCTTTTCAAATAAAAAGTGTGTGTGCATGTGCACGTGGGCAGGTGTGCATGTTTTCAAAGGTGGCCACATCTTTTTCATGCATTGAAAGCTGGCAGAGACCTAAGAAAGCTCTTCCCCACTTACCCAAGTCGCCTCCCATGACTGACTGTAAAAATCTCCAGGGACTGAGAAGCTTCAAGTTCACTGGTACACAGAAACCTTCGACTGCCCAACGCTGTTTCTAAGATCTAACCAAATCCACCAAAACTGTTAATGGAAGGGAGGGAGAATAGGGCAAAATAGGAAGGGATTTGTTAAATTTTTCATTTTATATTTATGTGTTGTTCGGATGTTTTTTACAGAAGCATGTATTAATTTCATAAATTTGAGAAAGAAAAAAACACTGGAATTTAACCTCTAGCTTAAAATCCAGCATGTTTTTCTTTTCTTTTCTTATTTTTAAAAAAGTTTGCTTACCCAATGGAGATTTCTATTTAGTGATCCCCATATACCTGTAGAAAGACATTGCATCTCCAAGCATTCTTTAGGGTCTTTTTCACCAGCAGTGCTATTTTTTAAAACTGACTTTATATCTGGTCTATAATCTAACTTGCTCCAAGATTTCCATGTGCAATAAAATATCTTTTAGCTAAATTGGTTAGGTATTGGGTTTCTGTGTAAGTGGAAAACAACCATTGTTTAGAGAATTAAACTCATCTAAACACACCCACACAAAACTACAGAGAAGATAATTTAATTTTCTTGGATGCCGCAGAAGTTACTTACAGAATATTCTCATTTTGAAAACAAATTCTTGTCACATACTATGGAATAATATAAATGACAGGGGTATAATCTTGAGCTAAACTAAAATGATAACATCCTGACAAGTTGCTTATATGAATTAATTGCCGGTATAAACATACTTACCTGTCATCTATTTGTTTCTCTTAAAATCATGTGTATATCAGACATCTGGTATCTAGCCAAGATGGCATACCCTAGTTTTCCCAGGTCCTCCTCTGCAACTGTGGAAGCACACAGAGGAAGACTCAAACGAGGAAAGACGGTGGCCTGCCTAGGGACTTTTGAACTTGAGAACTAACAGGTGATGAGTTCTATTGAGGTTGTTCCAATGTCCACGAGCATGTTTGCTGAATCAGGTGCTGACAACAGTAGACACACCACAGGGTGATGGAAGAATCCCAGGATGAGAATTTACACCTAATTAAGGTGGAATCTGGCATAATGAATAGACTCGGCATCAGAACCTGAAGATTGCAGAGGAGTGATGCTTTTGATTAATAGCTTCTGATTAAAACTTACCAACTGAGCTAGCTATTCCAGGAGCAGTTGAACACCTTGGATGGAAAGGCCTATTTTGCAAACAAAGACAGAGGTCTCACTCCACTCTCTCAGGGCCTGAAGGCCTCTGCTGGGAGCTCCTAGGAGAAGAGCAGAACTTAGAAGATAGCAAGGTAGTTTCCTGCTTTGGTTGGGATCCACAGCTGAGAGGTGAAGGATGTTTTTAACCTGAGATGCAGCACAAGGAGAAGGCATTTGTGAGATCTGGATGTTGGCATCCAGGAGTCAGTGGCAAAGGCTGTGCAAATGATGGCCAGAGTGGAATGGGCATAGCAGTGGCCAGTTCACACTTTACCCCCAGCACCTGTGAGATACCCCCCAGGAACTCTAGGAAATGTCGAAGAAGTGGGAACCTAAAAAAAGGACTGTGTGAGAGATGGGGAAGGGAATAATGATACTCAGGTTTGCACATAGGAGTTATTAAACAGACAAAAATCTAGGCTAGATGTTCTCCATCTTGGCCACTCATGAAATCACCTGGGGAGCTGCTGCTATCAGGGTCTTGCCTCCATAAGCAATGAACTGAGAAAGAACTCTTACTCTGTGACAAATCATCTCCAGATTCTGTTGAGTTGCACTGAAAAAAATTAAGGTATGTGTAAATTGAGGGAAGGAAAAGAAGGGATGTGTAGCCTCCACTATGAGCATGGAGTGCTCAAGTAAAGAGTGTTGATACAATAGGGAACAATTTAACTTTGACCAAACAAAGGAGGGAAAAATCATGAGTGGATATGCTGGATTTGTCACTCTGCCCTGCCTTCATAATCTGGGCCAGATTTTTACCCTGTGTTAATTTTTGGATTTTTCTCTTGTAGAAAGTAGAATGTGAATCTCACCTCCAAAGTGGACTTGAGATACTCAAATGAAGGAGTACACAGAAACAGAAATAAAAAGCAGCCAACTCATAACCCAAGATTTTTGGTTTGTTTTTTTTAAGATTTATTGTATTGCTTTTGAGAGAAGGTGAGAGAAGGAGGCAGAGAGAGAGAGAGAGAGAGAGAGAGAGAGAGAGAGAGAGAAGGGGGAAGGCCCAGATCAGTCTCCATAGTTGTACATCATTAGTTGCGACATGGTTTCATTTCACACAGGTGGATGTGGATTGTGTAGGGCACAAACAGATCCTGGGGCCTCCTGAATGGGAGGTGAGAATCCTTGCTGCCATCTCTATGGTTACCAGTTGTGCCACAGTTCAGCATGTGGCTTTGTTTGCACAGGCTGGGGCTGGGATTCAAAACGTGGACCTCAAGATCGCAAGGCAAGCAAGCACTCAACTGCTGAGCTATCCCAGCATCCCCAAAGTTCTTTTCATTAAAGTGTCAGCAAGTCTTCAAAGATGATGTCTTCTATTTCATACAAATTAAGAGAGAATAAGATGACATGAGGCCAGGAAAATAAACACCATGTTTATGATTAGAAGCTCTTCCAGAGATCAGATCATGTCGATGTGTGATACAATATACTCTGAGCATTTCACAAGGCACAAGGAGGCAAAGAAATCCTCTCTTCAAAGAAAATGTCCTGCATTATGTATAAAAATGTCCATATGATCCAGCCACCCTGCTACCAACTGTGCAGCTATGGGTATCCTGGGGGGCCAGAGAGGCCCCTGGAAATATCTGTTCTGCTCCCTGTTCCCCACTTCTCAAAACCATGTTCCTTTCTGTTCAGCTAATTCAAGATTCATTTGGGGTTATTAAGATACATATTTTTACCCTTTACTCCAGTCAGGGTAAACCTGTTCTATTATAATAAATACACATTATTTGTAGTTATTTAAATTAGGATTTATGCAATTTGGTCATCTAAAAGCAAAGATTTGGATTGGAACCAAAAGATTTGATCCTGTTGAGCCATCCTGGCTTCCCCAATACACTTCTTTACCAGAAACTTGTTTTGCAACCAAAGATAAGGAAAATATTGGAAGCACAAGGGTAAATCTAAGTAACCAGAAAAGGTTGGTTTGGGTGCAAACAGAATAATAAACACAATGGCCCACACCTTAGCAGATGAAAACCTATGGGGACATTTTACCCCATAGATTGAGCATTATAGCTAAAAAAAAAAAAAAAAAGGTCCCCACATTTACATATAAAGCAGTGAGTTTTATATGTAAGTTATATTATTTTAGCATATGGTATTATTTTTGATATGCTAATTTTGGTAGATAGTTTGGGCAGTTAGTACTAAAAATTGAAATAAGAACAGCCACCACCTACATTCTACTACAGTTATATTTCCCACTTAGAGTTAGTGTTCTCAAATCACCCTCATTTTATTTCAATTGCTTTCATTTTCTAGTGTCCTATTATCACTTTACCAAATCTACGTATGCAGTTTGTATTCAAAACAGCATTGCTCAGGATGCTGGGATAGCTCAGCAGGTTGAATACTTGTCTCGTAACCATGAGGCCCAGGGATCGAGTCCTGGCCCCGGGCCTGTGCAAACACATATATTGAACTGCAGGGCAACTGGTAACAGCCAGGATGATCCTGGGGAGAAGGTTCTCCCCTCCCATGCGGGTGACCTCCAGTTTATTTCCTGCCCCACGTGGCCCCACATCCACCTGTGTGGAAAGAAGCTACATTACAACTAATTATGTACAACTATGGGGACTTCTCTGGGACCTCCCTCTTCTTTGTCTCTTTCCACCTCCCCTCACCTTCTCTCAAACAATAAAATAAATCTTTTTTAAAAATCTAAAACTAAAAACAGCATTACTCATGATTTCAGCATCTCAGTAATGAGTCTTGAGTTAGGCGGCCAAGTCATGGGTCTTCCAAATGTATTTCTCAGATTGCATGAATTCCAGAATTTTCAGCTAATCTGCACTTAATGTAACATCCAGTAGTGTGAAGAGAAGATACTAGAAAAAGCATCTCAGATCATATCTGCAACAAAAAAATGAATCCCAGTCACTACCAGGAGTTTAGAAGGCGATGTCTCTAGTAGCATCATTATCTAGGGCCCTCCCTCATTGGAGTTTATCATTGCAGTTTTATAATTGAAAGATTGAAATTATTCTTTTGTTTGTTTTAACAGGCAAACCCAGTTCACTATTTTGTTTAATGATGTGCAATCATTAAATATTTGGATATCAACGATGTGCAAGACATCATGCTTGCTACTATAAAACAAGCCGAATGAAAAAAGATTTATTCTCCAAGGTTCCCAAGTTTTAAAATGTATTTTCTTTTTCTACCTATCAATGTTTCTCTTGGGGCACCCAATCTATGTATCTTATTATGGTATAAAAATAGCTACATTTTTGTTCATTCAGCACAACTTCTTTGAAACTTTGGCCAAACAAACTCAATTTTTTTTAGTAAAATAAATATTTCTCAAACTTGTTTTTTCTGGGCTTGATTTATCTGAAAAACATGTTTGAAGTAGTCTGCAGTAAGCACAACCTGGCAAACAGAAAATGTTGATTTTGTGAATAATTCCCCACTGTGTAGTAGATCTGAGCATCTGGGTGTCTGATGAAATGCATACTCGGATGCCACCATTTTCACCCAAAGTCTCAATTCTCTGTGTGTGCACACAGCACTTTCATGCTGAGGAAGCTAATGATTGTGAAATGTACCGTTAACTCAATAACAGATATTTGGCTACTCTATAAAATGTATACATGGTTATAAATGTTAAAATAAAGAAAAAGGTATGTCTAAGAATCAGGTAATATAATGTTCTCATAAACACAAATATGCATACACGTATAATTCATATTTTTTCTCAAAAGCATATACATATATATTTTAATCTCTCTCTCAATCTCTCTCTCTCTCTCTCACACACACACACAATCTATGTGGGAAAACCTTCAACATCACAGTAAATACATTTCAATTTCACATCCTCATTAACACATGCTATCAGTAGAAGCCATTTCTTACATAAGTGTTGAAGTTTTCACAGTTTGGGTGCCATTTTCCCTTCTTTAAATAATTTAGGGGAAACAAGAATTTCAGTGTGACAATATTATGGGAAGTTTAAGTTTATGGCAGTCAGGAAATTCCCAAAGTAGAGGAAAAACTTTTCAACATTACATGTGCACATGATGGCTAAGTATAAATAGCAGTGATGATCCCAACATTGATTTTCATTGTATTTACAGGCATTTAAACCATATCACAAATGAAACTGGGTTCTTTTTATGTTGATTTATATAATTTTAATTATTTAGGACAAATCACTTTCTAAAACTCATAAGGTAAAGATGTTAGATGCAACATTTTGGGAAGAAAGTTTATACATGGCTCCTAACTACAGGAGGAAAATATAAGGCAAAGAATAAAAGATAAACAAGAATAGAAGATGACATAGCTGTCTGTCAGCCTCCCCAAGGATATGTTAGTTTTTATGATGGTGGATTCTGTTTTTTGATGCTTTACTGGGCAGTATGCTGCTTAGTTAGCCACATTTAGGTACAGGATTGATGCTAGTTGACTGCCTTTGGGTATCCTGAACATATAATTTGGCTTGTCCACTAACAGATTTTTGGACACCAGTTTTAAAGCACAAGTGTTAACCCAAGATAAGAATCTCAAAAATACTGAATAGAAGATAGACTTTATATACATATGTATGCATCTATATGTGTATGTACATACAGAAATAATACATCAACGAAATGCAAGGCAAAAGGTACCACAAAGTCATTAGAGAAAGTAAAGACTTCTGGTTCCAGTTGATAATGAAACAGAGTAATATTAAACTATCCCATGTCAAACAACTACAAATGCCAGATAATATAAGGCAGTATTTTGTGTAAGTGCATAGAAGTTTCTGTAAGGAAAGGAACCCCCCAGATGCAACAAACAAAGAAGGATGTGAGAGCCTGAGAGGTAAGAATGTTTTCTGATGAAGGGGCTGTTCTAGAAAATATCTATCCATTGTAGTCACCCTAAGGGCTTGAGTAATTTTTCCTTTTTATGTTTACTTAAAATTCTATACATTTTACCTAGAATTACAACTCTGATGTGCATGGATTTCTTTTTTTTTTTTTAATTTATTGTTAAATTTGATGAGGTTACATTGGTTGGTAACAATTAGACAGTTTACAGATGTACAAGTCCACCTCACATCATTCATGCATCGTATTATGTGCCCATCACTCAGTATCAGTTCCCCTTCCATCACCTTATATCTAGTGCCCACTCCCACCTCCCCCCACAACTGTCCCCCCCG
>PVKE010000930.1:92374-116348 GCA_004027555.1 Craseonycteris thonglongyai | reverse complement strand
TTCCTGACAAATGGGTGATGAAAATAGTATCTACTTTATAAGGTCGATATAAGAATTAAATATCTTAATTTATGCAGAGTACTTTGACCCGTGCCTGGCACATAAAATGTTCCTGTTATCATTGTTTATTTTCCACTTCAAGGGTGTCAGCAAAACAGCATGGCTCCTACTATCATGAAGTTTTTAACAGGCATACTAATGGCTATATTGATAATCTTTTTTATATTGTTATGCTGTTCTAGATACACCTCATTGTAGAGGTATATGGGATGTTACTGAACAGGTCACATGACACACTGGTTTTTTATTGGCAGTTCCATCTCTAATTTCTAAACACAATGGTCAGATCACCTCCAGGAGAATTAGGGATTAAATAGTCCTAATATAAAAGAAACTGAGTTGGCTGATCACTTAGGCTTATTACATTTATATATTTGGCTGTAAATAGGATCAAGTAGGTAGTTTGCAATTGTTCTTCTATACGGCATAAAGTGCTGGTATTAAATAAGGGTGCTGGAAAATTGTACTTTTATACACATACACACACATAAACACTACAGTCTATATTATTTATTTCTACCATCTACTATTTCTACTGCAAGGACAAATACTAAACACTTTAGTGAAATTCTAGTACAACTTTATTTATAGGTAGTTATTTAGAAAGTGCTGCATAGAGACAGCTGCAATGTTATTAGTTCCCTTAAATCTGTCATTACTAGGTAAAGCAAGTAAAAATTTCATATTTTGGAGAAAATATATATCATGTGTTAATGAGTCCTGTTTAAAGCTAGAATACAAAATAATGTTGATGTACTCATTCAAAAAGAAAAAAACTACCTGAAGAATAAAGAAAGTACATTTTTTTCTGTATGTATTCCTAAAATAATATAAGAATTTCAATAATATTCTTAGTTTCAATGAAAACCTTACATATATGGTATGCAGAAAGCTAAAACAAATAAAAATGTATTGTCTTAAGAGATGAATCTAAAATCCTAATGTAATTCATATACTGAAGATCTGCACTAGTATCTGCTTCCTTGGATCTTTTTTATTTCAATATGAAATCTTTTAAGTACATTGTACTATGTTACAAAGAAGGCATCCTATGGGAGAAGACCATTACAATAGATCATATTCCCGTGTAATATCTGCTTGTGGTTACTGAAAGGAACTGACATGAATGTACACTTCTCAAGTAATGCATGTCTCTCAGTGGCAAGGCTATTCTGTGTGGACCAGCTAATGACCTATATGCAGATAGTTTCACAGGTTAGCAGTAAAAACCATACTAAAATTGCAAAAAAGAAATACAGATCCTTTAGTTTCTCTTGTACTAATATAACATGCAGTGACATTCCTGTTCTGCAATGCCAACATTTAATCATATTAGTATTTCGGCAATATTTGCACAGTCTTAAGAGTAAATTTTTTTTATCACAGTTAGTGATGGTACCCTCATCACCTTGTATTCTGTCCATGTAATTGGAAGAAAAATAAAATCAATTTGAACTATTATGTTCATAAGAGTATATAATAAACTACAACATGGATTTAAACATATTAATGATTATTTATCATCATTTTGATAAAAAGGTGCCATGAACTCAAAACCACTATTTTTACAAAAAAAAAGTGTATTTATAGTAAAGCAGTAATTATCCTCTCACTTTTTTTTAACAAATGCTTCTAGTTCAGTATGAAACTTATTTATATTATTTTTTATGTTACAGATATATTTTACAAATATATTCCTACTAGTTCAAGTGTAATATTTAATAAAATTCAGCTTATAATTGATGGCTTTTGTTTTTAGGTTAATAGTGAAATACTAAACTATAAATTAAGCACATACTGTATTTTAAAATTATTCCATTGAGATACAGTATCTGCATTTACTAAAAAGTTGGGCAGTGTGTAAGAGAAATTCATTTCTTCGTTATATTGTCTTTTCGCTCTCATCAATATAACCAGGAAGGGAAGAGAAGGAACAAAAAACCCCAAATACCACCTCTTAAAATATGATAAAAAGTAACAAAAACATTGAATAATTGTTGGAAGTAAATTATGATTATACTATTAGTAGGAAAAAAGCATATAAATATATTCAAAATATGTACAAAATTGAGTATTTACCCAATATGATGGATATCTAGCACAAAGACTTGTTTAAAGACAACAAAAAGCAAATCTGGAAAATACACACCATGTAAAAATTTCAGAAAAATCAAAGAAAAGGAGAAAAAAATTTAAGTGTATTTTTATTGTTAAAAAGTGCAAGGTAAAGAAAAGCTATTTAAATTTTAGGTATATGTTGGAATCTTTTGTCCCTTTGTGTATTATTACATATTTCAAACTTAATATAGAAAATCTCAGTCTACCTGTGAAAATATTTTTTTCAGTCTTTATTTAAAATTACATTTAAATCTTGATTTAGAAAATGTTAGGTTCTCTTTGAATTATTTTTCTGAGTTTGTATTATAAATACTCAATGCTTCACTTTGACAAAATAAAATTTCTTAACTCAAAGCCCCAGGGAATAGATAATTTTTAAAGATAATTATATTAAAACAAATAAAAACTATTCTTTAACAAGACTAATACTTAATAGAAAGAAAAGAAAACTAATTACTGGTTCTCTCAAAATCAATAAAATGACTCAGTATTTATCTCAAGATCACACTCCCTGAATACCCAATTCTCTCTAATAATTACCCCCAAAAAAGTCAGTTGAGATTTGACATTAAAGTTATACTTTAGCCACTGACCAAGAATTCATTTTGCATCTGGAAATCTACCACACAAATCCACAGTTAAAATAAGAAGCCTCCCAAAATTTCACAAGATATTTGTGTTTGATTTTTCAAAAATGTAAAAAAGCAAATTAAAATGACACAAGTAATTTGTTCATTAGATAGTTTACTAATATTTTTAAAGATAGAAAATTCTAAATACAGACATTTTTAATCCAAATTTTAACTTTTCATTATTACTGGTACAGTCTTTTAAGTAAAAAAAAACTTTTTAAGGCAAGTATGTTACCAATATTAGTTACTTTAAGGCTTGCAAATAAACTAAAAAGATGTATTTTAAAATTGCTTCTTTCCTACTCTGGTAGACAGAAAATTGTGATTTTGAAAGATACAATTAGGAAATTGGCCTGCTGTGTTTCCAGAAAATTTAGGAAACAATTCACTGTGCTTACAACTTTCAATAGCTTCCCTTATGAGACAGTTTACTTTGAGACAGCCGGAGAGTGAAACTTAGGATGTTTTGTCGAATTACTGTAAAATTCTGAATTGCACTTAAGATTTTATTTGTTAAATTAAATTATTATGGGTTTCTGTACCAATTAAAAAAAAAAGTTTAGCATGACCAAATTAAGTGAATCTTCTACACAGCTTAAAGAGAAGAAAAATGTGATGGCTTGAAACCACTTTTCAAAGTCTTTAGTAATAATGAACATAACTTCTCAAAACAGAATAATTGCTGATACAACTTTTCAAAATATGTTGAAGTATTTCCTATTGTTATCAATCATATCCAGAAAGATGTACAATATAGATTCATTAAAATATCACTATTTGTTACTTTGTATTCTCTATATTTATTTTCTAAATGTGCAGGGGGAAAAGACTTTTTATAATTCTGTCCATTTACTACTCTTTAAAGAATTAATACCAATAGCATCATAAGACAGTTTTTATGTTTTGGAAATCCTAAATCAATATATTTGCATTTCCATCAGAAGAAAATGATATCCACTTAGAAATCAAAAACATTTACCTCCAATTTTGAAGTTATGTAGAATTCTCCATAGAATGAAAACTGACATAAAGCAATTTATCAGTAGACAGATAAAGTAAACCTATTTCTTTCAGGAATGGACTCCTATGTTTATTTATAAAGAATGAGAGTACTGTAAAAATAATATTCTCAACACTACATATAAGGATTATTACCTCAATTTCTAAAGAAATGCCTCCCTCAATGCTTTGTTCCAATATTCAAATCCCAGCTTAATAAAAACAAATGGCATTCCTCATTTCTTCAAAATTGCACTTCAATATCATAAGCTTTGCTTTTTTAACAAGACACTAACACTTTCAAATTTAGTAATTAAGTATTTATAAGCCTGAGTGCAGGCTGTAGTGCTGTAGTGTTCTGGGGATTATGGGCTGCCTATGATAAATATATTTATAACTTTCAAACTAATGAAATTAAATACATAAAAATAAAATAATAAGAAGGTAAGTTGAAATGATATAAAACCATAGGCTGACTAATGTCTAAAAGTGGTCTTGGTATTTCACCATGGGACTAAATAAATCATAAATGTGTGTAGTGCCATTAAATAATTTTAGCATTTCTATCACTCAGAAATTCTATACACTTCTGAATTAGAAAGCAGTAATAGTCAAAATTACAGACACTTGTCAAGCTAAAAGGGTACATTTTTGTTTCTAAGAAGAAACTAAGCTGAATATTTAGTGTATTAAGTTGCTGAAAAATGTGGATAAGTACTGGGCTCCAAATCATTTTACTTACTGAACTTGCTACTTTCTAAGTTCAGTTTAAAATAAAACTGGAAAAAAGTTTATGAGACAAATATGCCTTCAAGGAAAATATACTAGTAAATAAGAATCTATCCAATAAAATTTAGTCAACAACCGTCAACCATAAAGGCTTTCAATTCCTCAAATAAACCCAACATTCATAAAACAAAAAGAGTATTTTTAAATCATGTATTTCTAGAAACTCTGATGATTAAATAAATTTCTGTTTAGAATCTTAACTAAATACTGTTATGAAGGGAAGATTTTTAATTATAATCTACCGGTATGCAGATAAGCAGATAAATATAAACATTACTAAGGTTTGTGTATTTTATTTCTGATCAAAAAGCAGATATCTAGATAAATTTTTTTTGGTGGATAATCTAGAATAATGGTACAAAAGCTTTTTGAAAAGTGCTACTAATGATGTTTATTAAGATCAATTTTTTTTTTTACTGCCCTCCAGTGGCAAAGAGTCAGTCCCCGTATGAAGATGAAAGCCTGTGATTAGGAAGACATAATGGGGGCGATAAAAGGATCTTGAAAAATAGAACAGGAAAATTTCACACCATATGTCCTACTTCTTTTCAGGAGATTAATTATTAAACAACAGAAAACTCTCTATATAACAATCTAATTTTATTTGCTAAAGAATTAGTATTACATGAGCAGCATGAATAACAGCACAACATGGTACATCAACCACTAAATACAGTGTTTAAGTGGCACTCAAATAGCTGTCAAAGAATAAAAAAATTCAGTAATTTTTTTCTACATGAAAGTAGAAAATATATGACTAATACTTTAATTTTATTTGACTGGTTATTTTTAGACCATGAAGGTAAGGTTATGTGAGTTATTTCAAGGTTCTTTAAAATTCTAAATTCTAAACAAATAGAAATATAAAGGTACTTAAATTCTACCAAACCAAGTACAATAAATTAATTCAGATCTGTTCATGAAAGACATTTTACATAGTAAATTGTTAGAAAGAGTTATCACCATATGTAAAATTTATAATTGGGAACGCTGGGATGGCTCAACAGGTTGGGCGCTTGCCCTGCAATTTGGAGGCTGGGGGATTGAATCCCAGGCCTGGCCTGTACAGACCCACATGCTGAACTGCAATGCAACTGGCAACCACCGGGATGGCAGCAAAGGTTCTTGCCTCTAATGAGGGAGGCCCCACACAGCCCCACATCCACCTGTGTGGAATAAATCTGTCAAAAAAAAACACCCCAAAACTACTGATGTACAACTATGGAGACTGCTCTGGGCCCTCTCCTCTTCTCTCTGTTCCTCTTTGTCTCTTTCTTACCTTCTCTCAAAATAATAATAATAATAATAATAAAATAATAAAATAAATCTTTAAAAAAATTTGTAATTGGTATGACATAAAGAGTATATATTTAAAATTGCATTAATATTTTTTGTTTCTTAACAAATCTGCCCTCTCCAAGTATGTTCCAGAGCATCTACATAATTTATTCATTATCTTTTCCTTTATTTTTCAATATTCCTTTTGCCATTTTAAGAAATGATTTTAGGGGACGCTGGGATGGCTCAAGTGCTCGCTTTGCACTCCTGGAGCCCGAGGATCAAATCCCGGCCCTAGCCCATGCGGACCCATATGCTGAACAGGGGTGTGCCACCAATTCAGTTCTTGCTGGGGTCTATGCAGGAGGCTCCCAGTCCAGTTCCTGCCCTGCACAGCCCTGCACCCACCAGTGGAGTGAAACTATATGGAAAACTAATGCTGTCAACTATGGAGGTTGCTCTGTGCCCTTCCTCTTCTTTCTGTCTCTCTCTGTCAAAACACAATAAAAATAAATCTTTAAAAGACATGATTTTAGAAGGACATAAAACACTTTATGGTTATTAAGAATAGATATTGAATAAAAGAGTAGTTGAACTGTGATATTCTATATCTCAGGTATAAAATTTATTGAACAGATTTTATGTATTAAAGTGTATAATCTTATAAATGTATATAATTTATTCACATAACTTGTCTTAAAGGAAAAAGCATAGAATGCGACAAAGCAATGACTCAAAAAAGGGAAAGAAAAGAAATTATAAACCTTGACCGAAAGCTACTAGAAGAGCGATACCAGAGGCTGGTAGGAAAGACCCTACGCAGACCCCTTCTTTACAGTGTCTAATTTTTAGGAACTCTGTGACCACAGGAAATAAATTTGGGCTTGGTTATTTTATTTGTTTGTTTTTACACAATTTAAACAGTGCCTGCAAAGCATTAATCTCCTTTCTAGGGATCTCAATAAATGTTGAAAGCTGAATATGTCAACAGGTGGAAGGAAGTATGAAAACTGGTAGGACAATCAGCTAGGAAGTTCACTGGCTCTATCTATAAACAAGGTTGTACAGTCCTTCTAGAGCTATCTGTTCATTTCAAAGGCTCAACAATGTAAAGAACTTAAAAATTTGCATCAGGGATGCTCAGATAGCTCAACAGGTTGAGTGCTTGCACTGTAACCATGAGGTCTGGGGATCAAATCCCAGCTCTGGCCTGTGCAAACCCATATACTGACCAGTGACACACTGCTAACCACTGAGATGGTGGTGAAGGTTCTCGCCTCCCATGTGGGAGGCCCTCAGTTTGGTTCCCACGCTGCACAGTCCCATGTACAACTGTGTGGAATGAAACTATGTCACAACTAATGATGTACAATTATGGAGACTGCTCTGGGCCCTCCTCTCTTCTCTTTCTCTCTCACACCTTCTCACAGACAATAAAAGGTAAATCTTAAAAAAAAAAGTTTTCATCAATTGGAAAATTTAAGTCAAAAAGAACATTTCAAACTCACTACCTTTAACAATTCTACCAATAAGTACAACAAGGACACTACTAAAATTTTTTTTAAAGATTCATTTTTGTTTTTGACAGAGACAGAGAGAGACAGAGAGAAGGGAGGAGGGCTGAGAGCAGTCTCTGTAGTTGCATGTCATTAGTTTTCTACATAGTTTCATTCCACAGGTGGGTTTGGGGCTGTGCAGGGCAGGAACTGGGTGGTGGCTCAGCTGCACAGGGCAGGAACCACCTGGGGGCCTCTCACATGGAAGGAAGCTCACCCTACTGAGAACTGAACTGGGAGCACACTCCAGTTCAGCATATGGGTCTGTATGGGCTGGGGCTGGAATTCAGTCCTCGGTCCCCAGGACTGCAAGACAGCGCTCAACCCGCTGAGCCATCCTGGCATCCTCTAAAAATTTTTAAAAAGAACATTAAGGGGAAGCCGGGATGGCTCAGTGGGTTAAGTGCTCACTTTGCAGCGCCGGGGACCGAGGATCGAATTCTGGCCCCGGCCCGTGCGGAACCATGTGCTGAACTGGGAGCTCCCCCAGTTCAGTTCTCTCTCTGTCTCTGTATCTCTCTCTCTCTCTCTCTCTCAAAAATAAATAAATAAATAAATAAAAATATATTAAAAAAAAAGAACATTAAATATATGGTACAGTCCTTAAACTTAACATTTTAAGTAAAAATATATCAAATATTTCTGTCTCATCTCCATTTTGCTATAGATAGCAACTGTCCTCTGGTGTGGAGAACCTTCGATCTATACAGTATAACAGTCAAGCTAATTGAGTTCAGATACACACTCAGAAATGGAACAAGACTGTTTTCAAAGAGCAGGTTTTCTGTTTGCAAATTTTCTAAGAAGTTTGCCAGAATTAAGAAATTAAGGCAAATAGCTCTATAACAACTAACTTATTTACAATTACTCTTTGAGAAGAAACATTAGAAATCAGTTGTGAATCAAATCCAGACAGCAAAGAAAAATAATGAAAGGAAATGAAATTAAAAACAAGTAGCTGAAAAAACAATTTTGAACACTAAACATAAATTTCAGAAAAATAATTTAATTTCAACCCAAATTTCACTATCTAAGATGCAGAATACATGAATTTAAAATGAATTTAAGAGTGAGAAAAGAAAAGTAGCTCAAACTATCAAGTAGATCAGTGGTGTCCAAACTTTTGGTTCCCCTGGACCACAATGGAAGAAGAATTGTCTTGGTCCACACAGAAAATATACTAACACTAATGATAGCTGGTAAGGTAAAAGAAAGTCACAAAAAAAATCTCATCATGTTTTTATGTTCGGCCGCATTCAAAGCTGTCCTGCGCTGCAGGTTGGACATGCTCGATGCAGTTGATTTTACTGACCCAACACTGTGTGTATCATAATCAGAAACAATAAAAATTAAAATATATAAAAATCTTGCTAAAAATTTCCCCTAAATTTACATTAATTAACCACAATAACTCATAAATGTGAGCTATGAAGAAACATGGTTTTAGAATAGTGTCTATATGAAATACCTTAGTTTAAGAAGTGGACATTAGTAACATTTCTGAAGATTCAAGTAAGTTTCAAAACCAATGTCAGTAATGACCTAATAGGAGACAATAGGATTACTGGTATTATTCAGCTTTTCCTATGATAATATATTCTGGTAACATTTAATACACCAGATCTTCAAGACCATATACTCCATCTGAGAAGTGGTATTTAGCTTCACTGCCAGACCTAAAAATTCACTTCAGAAATTGAGACAGAGGTATCAAAGTAAAGCAAGAATAAACTTGGAGCTTTAAGTCAGCACATTTAAAACTTAGAAAATTAAAATACATATACGAGGGCTGTCCAGAAAAAAATCCAGCCATTGTCAATATAGTGAGAACGGTTACATGGCTGGATACTTTCCAGACAGCCTTCATATGTATTTGTGTGTGGCTTATAAGTCTGGGAAGAATACAATGGGCTGCTGAAATTTTATACTCTTAATACAACACTTCACCTTAAACATCAACATTTTTCTAAGTCTTAAAATTTTTAACATTAAAAATATACATTCCAGGGATGCTGGGATGGCTCAGTGGGTTGAGTGCCTGTTTTGCAGCCCCGGGGTCGAAGGATCGAATTATGACTCTGGCCTGTGTGCCCCCAGTTCGGTTCTCACCCAAGTGAGCTTCCTATGTGGGAGGCCATGGGCCTCCTCTCTTGCAGGAGGACCCTGGTGGTTTCCTGCCCTGCACAGCCCTGCACCCACCTAATTCCTGCCCTGCGCAGCCCTGCACCCACCTGATTCCTGCCCTGTGCAGCCCTGCACCCACCTGTGGAATTAAACTAGGCCAAAAACTAATGACGGACAACCTTGGAGACTGCTCTGGGCCCTCCCCTTTCTCTCTTGTTTCTCTCTGTCTTCCTCCCTCTCTGTCAAAAATATATATAAATCTTGAAGAAAAAAAACACTCCTCAAACATTAAAGAAATCAGCAAACCAATCTTAAAAACTTTATTTTTTTACCAGTTTTCTTCTCCCCTCCAAGCACAAATAACATTATAATCATACATGCGAACCATCTATTTGTTTTTACTGACTGACATGAGGTTGAAAAAAAGAAACAAATTTATGGTCTAAATCTGAAAATGGGGTGGGGGTTGGGGGGAGGTAAAGGTGTGGTAAACATTCAAAAGGGTTTTAGATGATAGCGTTCTTTTTAAAGACCTACTAAAGACCTCTGAGGGGTTTCAGCTATTAGATGAGATGTCACTTAAGTGTAGTCACTTTGAATGAGTCAAGGAATACTAGCAGGAGCTTATTTTGGAATGGTAAATGCCATTTTCAGAAAGCACGGTTGTTACATTTAGGGCTTTACCACAAAATCTATTCTCAGTAATTTACACCTAATCGTACCAGCCCATAGATTCCACTGAAAGTAGAATGTATTCGAAGGTACAAGAGAGAAACACAGAATGCAAATGTTGCATTGGACAGTATCTACAAAGCTTGAATTCTCATTTGGAATGCAATTATGATAGTCCCTTGAGAGATACTGAATTCTTTGTTATCTAATAAAGATGCAGAGGGACACATGTGAGTAACTGTTCAATGGAGACAGATATTCAAACCATGTGTGGCTACAGAAAGGGAAACTGTCTGATGAATTAGTCAGTGAAGTGGAAATCCTCGAGTGTGGGCCTGCTACTACTTGCCATTTACACAAGTTAAATTTATGAACAGAAAAAGAAGTATGCACATGTATGCAGAAGAGATGTTATGGTTTCTAATGATATCAGTTACTAAAGTATTAATCTTTTAAGAAGTGTAAAATACTTTCTAAATATCTTCTAGTACTATGGCATTTCAGTGTAATGTTAAAGATATAAAAATATATCCTCTATCATAAATATGATTTGTTCTCTAAAGCATCCATCAGGTAACTTTATGTAATATTTAAATCTTCATAAAACCAGAGCAAAAAAAGGACAGTTTTATATAATATATGAGGGCTATCCAGAAAAAAATCCAGCCATTGTCAGTATAATGAGAACAGTTATAGAACGGGATACTTCCCAGACAGTCCTCGTACATAGCTGATAAACTCACTGACATATTTTTAAATTATATAATTTTCTAAGTAATTAACTTTCCAAAAAGATGGTAATTTAAGCATAGGCATTTAGCAGTCTGCACCTCCTCTTTCTCTCCTAATAACAACTGAAATGCCTGAAGGATTTATAACGAGGAGATAATCTAACACTAAAGGAGCCCATTGCATTACAAAAACAGTGTGGAAATTTCAGCTAGATCCACTGTACCTGTACTGGTTAGAAGAAAAATTTTTTCATAAAATTTGCACTGCCCATCCTGAGAAAGCTCTGCAGAGTCATCAGGCTTATATGAGGGTTGTCTGGAAAAAATCCAGCCACAAACATCTCTATTTTTCATCGTACACGGCTGGATACTTTCCAGACGTCCCTCACATAGGGGAGATCCTGATGAAATACCACTAGCATCATCTCTTTTGAAGAGCTGAGGTGTGTGGATAGGTGCAGGTCTAGGAGAAATGAGACAGTGTGACTTGCAACCCATTCTGTTCATGAGGACCGACAGCATTAGAAAGCAGGTACAATGGGAAGGTTCTATATAAAGCTACCGACACAGATAAACAAGTAAAGTTCAATGAAAAAGAAAGCAGGGGATACAATACTAATATCAGGTAAGATAGTATTTATGATATAAAAAAGCATTACATTGGATAAAAAAGGATCTATCAAGGTTCCAATCTACAATGAAATACAGCAGGCATGAACTCTATGTATCAAATAAAGCAAAATGACAAAATAAAACCTCATTAAAAATGAACAGAAACAAAATAAAAGAGAAAGATTTTGAAATTTCAAACATATGAAAAAAGTCAGCAGGCTTATAAAGAATACTGGGGATTTCAATCAGTGATTCTTTATGAGGGACAGTCCTACTTGCTTGAACATGTTTGAAAACAGGGAGTGAGGAGGGGGAGGTGTTTCACTTGCTACAAAGTCTGGTTAGAGTCTAAGGAAAAAGAGTCAAGAACACTAGGCATCCTAAAACAAAAGGGACAGAGGGTCTGCGGCATCCACCATGCTCAGTAGCGCCCCAGCTGAATGATACTCAGTCTTGTAAATAATTAATACAAAGGAAACGCTGATACCTATAAATAAAGAATATAATTTTTAAGAAATATTACTGATCATTCATAAAAATGTTTCATATATTAGACAGGTAGTCTTCACATGTGGCATCTGTAATCCTGAGAGTAAGAAAAACATGTTTAAGGAGTATGCAAGCCTAAAGAATCGCAAAGAAGTCAATTCTAGGCCTGCTACTGATTTGCCTGAAGAGGTACTTGCAGAATTTAACTGCATTAAGTTAAAAAATGGAATGAAGATATAAGTTCCAAAGAGAACATGAAATAATGTAAAATATTCAATTGTCAAAAAGTACTTAATTTACTGGCAAATAAATGATGGTGAAATAAAATTACTAGGACATTTATGAACATTAAAAAATCATTATGCGGGGAAGCCGGGATGGCTCAGTGGGTTAAGCGCTCACTTTGCAGCACCGGGGACCAGGGATCGAATCCCGGCCCCGGCCCGTGCGGACCCATATGCTGAACTGGGAGCTCCCCCGTTCAGTTCTCTCTCTGTCTCTGTATCTCTCTCTCTCTCTGTCTCTGTCAAAATAAATAAATAAATAAAAATATATTAAAAAAAAATATCATTATGTAGGGAAAGCCGGGATGGTTCAGTGGGTTAAGTGCTCACTTTGCAGCGCCAGGGACCCAGGATCAAATCCCAGCCCTGGCCAGTGCAGACCCATATGATGAATTGGGGAGTGCCCCCAGTTCAGTTCTCTCTCTGTCTCTGTATCTCTCTCTCCTGTCAAAAACAAACAAACAAAAAATCATTATGTAGCAGCTTTACTCAAAATGCCAGTATTTGTCATACAATGGAAAATAATGCTTTGCAACTAAAATCGTGTGAGGGAAGATTTATTTTATCAAAATTCTTTTACTGAAAATGTAAGCAAAAAGTTTGAAGACCACTGTAAAAAATAAAAAACCTCAGATCCTTAAAAAACAAATATTCATGTCACATTAACTGATGTCAATGAATTAAACCTAGAAAAATAGAATTTGCAGTCACACTGTGCACAGAATAATGCTTAAAAAAATACCCACACATGTAATGGGGACAAAGTTATTTTCAGTAGCATATTAAGAGCCATAATTATGTCCAAAGAAAACAAGCAGAGGGGTTAATTCAATTAGAGCAGAGGTTACTAATTAGAAAAGAGAAATAAAAAAATAAACCATGGAGGCAAGGTTTGAAAAAAATATGTAACACAAAGACCTATTGCTAGTTGAATCAAGAAAAAAATAGAAAAATACAAATATAGAAACTTCAGGATAAGAAAAGGGCAGGTAGGTACATTTAGGGAGAATAATATAAAAAGTGCAAGATGTTAAAAATAATGGAAACCTAGGTCATAGCCTCTATTCTATAATTTATCCACAAAAAAAAATTTCTAAAATTAAAAAGTCCACTCAAGAACTCCACCCCTCCTTCCAACTTGAATATCTACTCCTTTAACTTTTAGAGAAATGAACTACTCTTTTAACTTTTAGAGAAAGTTTAATTGAAAACAGTGATAGAGAGAGAGAGTCCGGAGAAATGTATTTCATTAAAATGAAAATGAAATAATTAAGTTAATCATGTGTGGTTATAATAATGATTTCATGAGGTTTTAAAATTGGACTTAATATAATTTTTAAGAAAATGAGCAAATAAGACATGATATAGTGTGGTATCATAAGGAATGGTCTATTCATATAGTATCATGTCAATTATATTTTAATTATTATCAAGTACTTATTTTTATAAATAAACGACTTAATTTATAATAGACATATATAATATACTTATTCTTATATATTTGAGAGAAATCATCACATAGATACAATATAACAGCATATTTACTCTGCCACTTTAAAATATTTTTTGATAATCTGAATGTTCTTGCATTATTCCTATTATAGTCAAGTTTTTATTATACTGAGGATAATTAAGCATGTTTTAGATCATATTTATCCCCCCCCCCCCCGGCTGTCCAGTGCTGCATCATTTCACCACTCACTAAAATTTCCACAAGAAAATGGTCAGTGAAACAATTGCACATAAAATTTAAGTATAATTTTATTCTATTGACAGGTATGATAAATTTTGTTACTGGAGGATTCCTATACTAGAAAGACAATACCAATCTTCATTTAAATCTCTTAAAATATTGTTCCGAATCTAACTCTGTAATCATCTTATTTAAGTGAAAAAGTCAGTGTTGAGTAACTCAATGTATTGCAATTCACCTGGGGAACTTGGAGAGTTTGCTTTAAGGCTACTTCTCTAATGACTAGCAAGCTTCAAAATGTTTCAGAACTGACCCACTCCAGTGGTAAAGTGTTCCGAGAGCCTCCTGCATAATGGATACATACACACCAGTGCAAATCTCTAATGGCAAACTCTAGCCTGGTGATTGCAGAAGCTCCAAAGAATGGTAGTTCTAATCAATGTATTTTATTTTCACTTCTGGCTGGCTTAACCAAGGATTTTTACAATTCCCAGGATGCTTTTTCCTTCTTTTAGCAACCATTAAAGTTTATATTCCCTTTCCTTTTCCCATTTTGAAATCATACCCATCCTATTCCATGGTCTGGTGTAGGAAGTGGGAGGTTGGAGTCCAGCTTTTTAACCAAAGGACTTGTGTTATGGCCATTCAGAACTGAGAATGAGTATTACGGTATTGTTCTTCTTATGTCATTATGTGGGTTAAACAGGATTTTGTGGATTACGCTGACAAACTACGGTACTGTGAGTACATACTTTTTGAATCCCAAACAAACTTTTAAAACACAGATTTATATAATTGGGAATTGCCTTCATTTGTTAGCTTTAAAGTTTTTGATCATCAAATTTGTAAAACAGCATTTACATATTATCCTTACTATTTAATAAACAACTCACTTAGTCACTATGGGCAGATAAATTACTTTGGGGGCCCAGCATGAAACTTGCTGCATATAGTATATATTAAAAAACAAACAAACAACAACAACAAAAAAACACCTCCATACTTTTAATGATGACCTTACCCAAGGGATAAATCAGTATTCATGGCCACTTGAGATTTTTTTCCAACTCTGTGATTCTATTACTTATTTCTAAAAATGGCCCAGTCCCAGCTGGATATTTTGTAATTAAAAAATTCAAATTTATAGGAACTCTTCCAAATGTCCTGGGATATCTGACAGAAGAAAAAACATTATTAAAATCAGTCCTTTATATTTGTTATAAAGCAGGATTTTACACACATTACACAGACTAGAAAGATCACTATTTTCTTTATGGCAGATGTCACAATTTTAATAAAATATTGGTCCAATAGAGAGACTTCTGGATAAGAATCCAGAACTGGATTCTAGTTCTCTTTCTACCAATGTCCACAGTCAAATTTCTTAAATTCCCTAGGTCTTGATTTCCTAATAATCTTGATAAGTCCTTCACTATTTAAAGTTATATAATTTTTTTTTAAATTTAACATGTGAAATTTGAGTTTGTTGAAGTGAAAATGTTGCCATTAATGCTTTACTTTTTTTTTTACTATTGTAAAATTATGAAATTGGGGCATATGGTATCAGAGCTTAATACTAAATAAAACATAAATTTTTTTTTAAATTCTGGTTATAAAAATTTATGTAGATAAAAATTTAGATGTTGATTACCAATATTCAAGAATAAAACTTACTTATTAGAAACATGCTTACACTGGAGGTTTACACAATTAAACATAAGCTTTTAAAAATCAGTTGATGACCCTTCTGGCTAATGATGTAAAAGAAATCCTCAAATCATATTATCATTACTGATTCACTGATCTTTGTTTTAAATCAGTTATTTTAGCCATCTACATTGAGGTTATATTTTTTTCTCAAAGTAATTGGTCAGTAGTTCAAAACATAGATAAATTACTAGAAACAAAGATGATAAAATGTTAATAGGCTAATTAAAACACAGACACACACACACAGGATTTTTTGTTTGTTTGTTTTCAATTTATTTAGAGGCTCCTGGGAAATAATTAAAGAACTTGTGGGTACAAAGCCTAATGGAGTACTAAAGGGCGATCTACTGAAATTAGCATGTCAAGTTGGGTTATTTATTCCTAAACAAATCAACATAACTGAAATAGTTCATAAAAAAGGAATGTTTTATTTTCATCACAGGAAAATTTCCATGCAGGGTAGACAAAGAACACAGTTCTTGGTCAGTCATAGCATGCACCTGAAAAGAAGGATGTTATGTATGTTTAAATAAAAGTACAATGGCAGAATTTCAGAGCTGAAAAAAACTCTGTGAGACCTTCTATTCCAACTAATCCTTTTTAAAGGTCTTTTAAGTCATTATTTAGGGCTCAAGGTAGGTAGTTGGAAGCAGAGAACAGATTAGAACCCACATCTCTGACATCCAGCACGGTACATTTTGTCTTTATACAACACTGCCCCATGTAAAGCAGAAATTTGGACACTGTCAAATATACTAGGAATCCTAATTCAATAGGAAAACAAGTTAACAAAGCAACTTAAAAAATTATTTATTGGGGTGACAGTGGTTAACTATATAGGTTTCAAGCATATAGTGCCATAACACATCATCTATATATTGCATTGTGTTCATCCCCCAAATCTCCTTCCATCACCACGTACTTGACCCCCTTTGCTCTTTCTATCTCCCCTCCACCACCACCTGTCCCCTTCCAATCTGGTAACCACCATACTGCTCTCTGTAACTACATGCTTTTCTTTATTTGTCTTGTTTGTTCATTTGTGGTTTTCAATTTTATATTCCACATGAGTAAAATCATATGTTATTGACTTTTTCCGTCTGACTTAATTCTGCTAAGTACAATAATCTCGAGATCCAACTATGTTGTTGCAAGTGGCAGGAACTCATCTTTTCTTATAGCAAAGTAGTATTCCATTGTATATATGTACCACATTTCTTTATCCAATTATCTATTAAAGGACGCTTGGGTTTTTTCAATGTCTTGGCCACTGTGAATAATGCTGCAATGAACACAGGGGTACAGATGAGGACTGTCTGGAAAAAAAAAATTCACCCATAAATGCCTTCATTTTTCACATTACGTGGCTCATACTCTTCGAACAGCCCTAGCATATCTTTACATACAAACGTTTAAAAAACATTTTTTAGTATATATCCTGAAGAAGGATCGCTGGGTCATATGGTAACTATTCTTAATTTTTTGAGGAAATTTCATACTGTTTGCCATACTGTTTGTACCAATTTACACCCTCACCAGCAGTGTATGTGGATTCCTTTTTCTGCACAGCCTCTCCAATGCTTGTTATTTCTTATTTTGTTGACAACAGACATCCTAAGAGACGAACAAGGTAACTTCTGTTTTTAAAAGAAGTGTGAGAAACTAGGTTTTTAATGAATAAATAGTGGTGAAATATTTTTATGCCTTGTATTTGTTGCCATTGAGCTTAAAACATTTTAAAACTGGCCATTTTTTTTTACAGATGTAATGACTATTATCAAAAATTTATCAGATCATCGCCTCTCTTCTTCTTCCTGCACAACCTAAAGGAATTATAGAGGTAAGACTTGGGTCTCTCTGCCTTCCTTTGAGAGCAGTATATTTCAAGTTCATTTCAAGTGAAAATGCTACAAATTCACACAACACAGGAAGTAACCTGAGGAACAGAAGTGAGACCAGAACACCCAACTCAAATTCTCCCAGGCTGTTCATTTTTGAAATATTTCGTGCAGAAAAATATCATGCTTAGCTTCAGATATAGACTTTCATATAGTAAGAAAACATAACTGTTTTAGGAATCTGTCAAACATTTGTTTGAAATTGTTATTATTTAATTAAAATCAATTATAATTGTGAATGGTATATAGTAAACAAGACAGGTAGGAAAAGGTTTGTAATTTAAATCTATCCACTTTCCCCAATCAGCTCTTGGACTGACATGAAGATCTGAGGAAGTTACATCCGAGGACAATCACTCCATAAATGTGGAGGTTGAGATGCCCACCTTCTTCATGTAGTAAAAATACTCACCAGTAAAAGAGAAAACTGACTGATGATCCAAGAACAGAAGAGGATATTTTCTTGTGCCTGAATGAGAAACCTAGTAGGCAACCCTCATCTATAAACACCGCAAAATATCTGACTGGTATAAAGTTCCTGATTCAGAATCCCTTCCTTTTCTTCACCCCTTACCCCGCCAAAAGTACAGACAATGTTAACACTATATATGATTGGATAATTACAGGGTATATGTCACACAGTAAGGTTTACACCAGGTATGCCCAATCTGCAGACCAGGATGGCTTTGAATGCAGCCCAACACAAATTCTTAAAACATTATGAGATATTTTGTGACTCTCCCCCATTTTTTTTTTAATTTGTAGTTCATTAGCTATCATTAGTGTTAGGGTAGTTCATGTGTGGCCCAAGGTAATTCTTCCAATATAGCCCAGGGAAGCCAAAAGGTTGGACACCGCTGGTTTAAACTATATTCCATATTATTAAATTTCATATATGTACTCTCCTCCTGGCAGGGCTGACCCAAAACAGAATTATACATCAGGTACAGTGTGTACAGTGAAGCTATCTCACCTGTAGCCTCCCTGGCCCACCCTGAAAAGGTCTTTCCCAGATCTAATTAACCAACAGAAGGATCTTATCCATTCCTTCTTAGGAATACAAAACTAGATTTCAGTGTATCATTTTATTATCTTGAAAGATGATGATTGAGGATGACCTCTTAAAATTCTTGACTCTGAGATCTATGCATTCTCACAGAGAAATATTCCATGTGTTCATTAAAATATTTTTTAACCTATTTTTTGATATGTATAAATATTTCAATTTTACAACTTAAACTGAAAGCTAAGGGTAATGTTTAAAAAATAAATTACAAATAAGCTTTGATGATGATCATAAGATTTGTTTATCATACCATTTTTTTTTTTTCATTAAAAATGTTCACAACATGGATGGACCTATAGACCATCTTATTAAGCGAAATAAGTCAGACTGAAAGAATCCGGAAACATATGACCTCACTTATAGGTGGAATATAAAACTGAAAGTTACAAAGACATAAAAATGTTCAGTTTAAAACTTATAGAGAAATTGAGAGGAAACAGACCATAGTCACAGAAAGCTGATCATAACTACTGACGACCACATACTCTGACACTCAGTACCTGTGGCGGGACAGCTCCATAGGTTGTTTTTTCTGTTTAGTTTGTTAAATTCTAAAAATAGAAAAGGTATAATAACTAAATTTTAATTTCCCCTATGACTGAATAAAAAACATTCAAAATTCTCTGGTTTTCTTACTGGAATTTCCCTAATCTGAGACTCAGAAGAAAATCACATTTCAGTTGTGGCTGATAAAACATCTTTAAAAGAATATGATGGAGCTATAAACAATCAATTTTAACTTATCTAATCCCACTAAGGAATTGGAAAGCAAAACATAGGTTAGCAAAGAAGATCATTTTTTACCTTCTTTTTCTATGCTACTTCCTTCCCCTCTGCATGGGGTTAAATAGCATCTTTCCAAAATGTGTATCCACATAGAACCTCAGAATGTAACCTTATTTGGAAATAGTCTTTGTAGATATAATCATCTGCAATAAATTAATATGAGGTCAGACTGGATTAAGGTGAGCCCTGCATTCGAGGACCTGTGTCCTTATAGGATGAGTAAATAATAAATGAGAAGAGGACATACAGAGACACAGAGGGAAGGCCACCACGTGAAGGTGAAGGTAGAGATTGGAATGACACAGGTACAAGCCAGAGAAGGCCTGGACCGCTAGAAGCTGGAAGAGGCGAAGAAGGACTCTTCTCTCAAACCTTCAGAGGAAGCAGGGCCCTGCTGACACCTTGACTTCAGACTTTTAGCCTCTAAAATTATGGGAGAATAAATTACTGTTTATTTAAGCCACCCAGCTATTAATAATTTGTCATAGTAGCCCTAGGAAACTATACATCCTCAAATGCCTAAGAAACCAGCCAATGAAGAATTAATCTTTAATGGTATTGTATTTTGGTTTCAACCTTCAATAATGATTTAGCTTTAGCTATGTTTATTAAAATTTGATATAGAAATGAGACTTGGATCTACCTCTGGCCTCTAATATGAGAAATATAAAAGCATTCTCAATAAAAATTTAAAAATAAGAAAAAATTTTTTTATAAGGAACTGGCCAATATTTATTAAACTGTTGTAAGCACTATAGTGTTATAAGAACTATTGTTTTATTTACTTTCTTACTATATATTGTATTTTTATTAGTGAACTTCTTATATTAAAGCACCAATATCAAATACATTATAGGACTCAACAAATATTTATTAAATAGAATATTCTAGCAGTGTATTATTTTTATAAATAGCTGAGGAGAATGATTTCTAATTACCCCAAGAATTTGGCAAAAATACTTATTTCCCCCAAAAGTATTTTACTGTTTTACTTTAGTAATTTGCATAAAAGGACTACAAATGTTTATTTTACTATACTTAAGCTCTTAAAAAGACTTAACTATTAGAAAATAACTTTAATGGCTTATATAGATATTTTCTTCAAATTTCCTAAGAGTTATTAATCAATATGCTCTTCCTAATCCCACTCTCCAAAAATCTCAGTGATATTACTGTAAAATTCTATCTCTAATATGCCAAAGGGCCTTCAAAGACTAAAACCTAGTTAATTCAGGGAGCAAACATCAAAGGAATAAACACACTTAGGCAGGTAATAATGAGCACTGGGGGAGAAGGAGCATATTCAAAAGCTTCTAATCAGCAAACAAAAACTACAAATGTATTAATGTCCTTTGCATACAAAATGACATTAAATGGTTATGAGGTATAATTGTATGGTTATAAAGTAAAAACCGGTACAATATAGGTGTATGATTCTCTCACAGAATCTATCTGTAAGCATATATTTCTCTGAAATCCTCTTTCCGTAGCATGAAAAGCCTAAGAAATTTTCATTCTGTAATTTTATAACTTTTAAAGCTCTAAATCAATACCATGTAGAATTATAAATTACTCTCATGTTCAGTAGAAGCCTGGTTTTTATTTAGTACTTTTAATTCATTTTGAGATTAAATTGTAAATTTTTCTCTAAAAAGTTTTAAATCTCAAAATTTATAGTAATATCAGGATTACTTTGAATCATAGATGAATACCTCATATTTTTAAGAAATTCATTATTTCATAACTACAGTATTTCCAGCTTTTATCTCTTCAACTGTGAGGGAAACATCTGTAAATCTAAAGGTTAATGAGTCACTAACAATTATAAGTGTTATGTGGTAATTTCTTGGTCTCTTTAAGAACATTTATGCCTTAATATTTATTAAATTAATCATAGTAAGAGCATCTGCTACATTTAATGAATTCCACTTTATTTTCTGGGAAAGAAACTAAAACAAAATACACAAATAAGAGATACTTGAACTAAAGTATTTCACCAACTGACTATTTTTCTAAAATAAATCAATATATTTACAACAGATGCAATGACTAATATTCTGAGTAAAATTCAGACAATATTAGTGGGTCATCTATAGTTTCTGCAATGGTTTCATACAATTATTCTCTTTATGTGGTATTATATTTCAAAATGCTTTTATAGAATCAGATAGAAAAACAATTTGAATTTTTTTAATTTTTGTTTTTAAATTGCAAAATGATACACTACTTAAATTCACAAGACTATTTACTTTGAACAGAGCTAGATAACCCTTAAAATTTTTATTTCACTATTTGCTTTAACTATTACAAAAAATGTCAAATAAAGTTAAAGTGATTTTTTCCCAATAACATAATTTTAACTCTATGTTCGTAACTTCTCAAGAACTTGAACTAAAAGATAGCCTTGAAGGTTGGGCAGTCAGTAAACGTCCCTGTTTATTTTTATTTATTTATTTATTTATTTATTTATTTATTTATTTAGAACTGAACTGGGGGGGGGTCTCACCACATTCGGGAAGCACACCCCAGTTCAGCATGTGGGTCCGCTGGAGCTGGGATCCGATCCTCAGTCCTTGGGACTTCAGAGCGAGTGCTTAACCCACTGAGTCATCCCAGCTTTCCCGAAATGTCTCTGTTTAGACAAAGGTGTTCTAGAAGAGAGCTGCTCAAAAATAAAACAAGCAAACAAACAAAACACCAAACAGAAGACATACGAGTAGTCTGTGACCTTGAGTTTATCATCCAAAAAAAGTGACAGAATTAAATAATTCAATGGATTATATCTGTGTGTGAAAGCAAGCTATTAATATTAAGAGCTCAGAAGGGGCTGTAATGAGTATGTGAGGTAGTTTGCAACCATTTTCTGGAAAAAAAAGGAGTTAAGAAGTTGAGAACTGACAAGGAAAGAAGTGGCTATGCTAATAGAAATGACCTGTATGACAGCTTAGCATGTCATAGTCAAAAGAACACCAAACTGGGGGTCAACTGCAATTTTTTGTCCTGGATCTGTCAGTATTAGCTATGTAAACTCAAAAAAGTCACTTAATCTTTTTGAATCTTGGGTGTCCTCATTCATTCAACTGAACAAGTATTACTGAGTACCACCAAGTGCCAGGCAGTGTGCTAAGCTCTGAGGATAGTAATGTGCAGTTCCTGCTTCTATGAAGCTTACATTGATAAATTGCAAAATATGAAATTTAAGAGAAAGCCATGAGTCAGAAATAGTAGGAAAAGTAGTTTCTCTACTTTTATTCTCTTTAATAATTCATCTGTGAGAAGTGTTCCCCCAAACACATACTATGCCACTGTGTTCTATGCCAAATCCCCAGTGGATCCCAAATCAACACCTAGACCCTTTTATCTGAGGTTCAATGTCATCCATGTCTTGGCTTCAACCAACTTTTCAAGCCTTATATGCCAAAATAATCTTTCACGCACATCATGCTCCTGTCAGTTATCTGATATTTTCTCAAATATACTTCACACATACCAACTTCTATAACTTTGCTCATATGCCTCCCTCTGCCTGGAATTACTTCGCTCTGTCACTTGCCTGTAATCTTACCCAGTCTTACATTAGGCCAAATACTTTTTTGATATGATTTTCTGAGTGGTAGAGAGATTAAGATCAAAGTGACTGGCAAAAAAGAAAATTTGCCTTTTTCGACTAAAGAAGAAAGTTAAATGCAGGGAAGCTAGTGAGAAAGATATAAAATATAATGGTGATTATATTATAACAGGTAGATGCAAAAACAAAAAACAAAAAACCATCTGGTTTGCAGAAGCAGCACTTTATGATTACTGACTAAATATATCCATAATTTGGAAGAAATTTGTAACAATGGACTCAAAATTATATGATAATGAATAGGATGATAAGGAACATTCAGGTGGCACATGTTATCAATAAATGCTGAGTACATTTTTTAAAATTTATGAAATGATTTTCCTTACAAAATCAGTACATTCCTAAATTATGCGTTAGTTAAATATGACACACTGAGTTCTAATTTTACAGACAGATAAAAATTTTGCTTTAGTAATCATGACTAGGTACACTGTCTTAAACTCATTGATTGCTGGGTTAAAAATATCATCTTAAAAAGAAATAGGGTTCAATAACAATGAACAATTTCACAGGAATAGAAAAAATGAGTTTGATTTAAGGGATGTAGGGGCTGTGTAATAAATAGCATGTATAGACTAACACGGTATCATAAATGTTAATTTTAGATCTCTTGCTTTATTTAATAGAAATAAAATATAACAGAAATAGTTAAGTACCACTACCACTCCTCCTCCTTTTCCTTTCCTCTTATCCTTTCACAGACAGCCACTACTGTGTAACGGGTAGGTATCTTTCTCAGGAATAGAATTTTAATATATATTTTTTTTAAATATATTTTTATTTATTTATTTATTTTTGACAGAGAGAGAGAGAGAGAGAGAGAGAGAGAGAGAGAGAGAGAGAGAGAGA
>PVKE010000930.1:0-92274 GCA_004027555.1 Craseonycteris thonglongyai | reverse complement strand
AGGCTATTACACATTGATATTTCATTAGATTATGAGTAACTAAATTCTTTTAAAAAAGTGTAACAGAATAACTTTCCTATAGAGAGTAGATTAATACATAAATACATAGAGAATTTTATTCTTGGTGAACTTAATAGATAAATAATTTGATACATTGTCTCAAAGTTACCTTTATTCAATTCTAAGGTGTTCTTTTCTATGGTAATGATGATCTATTGTTTTATCAGTGCCTAGAACCAGTTATCTCTGTTTCAGAGTGTTTCCATCTCCACACTGCAGAGGTTAATAAAATCCTGTGCTCTCTCCAGCCAACGAGATACCTCATTAGAAGTTAAAGTACACCCTAGGCATTTAGAGGTAGCTATCTTATTGATAATATAGATATTCCTGGAAATACTGATTAGACAAAATTTTTATAAAATACACACAAGGAAATGTTTTTAAATGAAAAGATACTATCAACTTTCTCCATAAACATACTTTTAAAATCTTTAATATTCAATTATACCCATGTTCTGCCTCAACTAAGGTGGAAAGACATTAAGTTTACAATTCTAAAGCCTAGCTCTTGAGAAACTGAAGCACTACTGAAACAAATATTATTAAGCATTTTAATAAACCAGGTACTTATACTGATATCTGAACCTGAAAGTACCGTATTTTTCCATGTATAAGACACCCCCATGCATAAGACAACTCCTACTTTTCTAAACCAACATTAAGACATGAATACATGGGTCATGTCCATATATAAGATGACTCACAATTTTTGGTGTAACAATTTTAGACAAAAATATAGTCGTATACATGAAAAAATACAGTAAATAATGTTTCAATTTATTTAAAAAAAACCCAAAAACTGGCACCTTGAATCCCTATTCCTAACAGGAAGCAGAAAAGTAAAGATTGAGCTTAACTTTATGCAAGAAACATATTATGGATAACATTTAAATAGACTTTAAGGAAATCAAACATATTGTAATACACTCAGCAGACCTTAGATTTTAATTTATTTTATTTATTTATTTTATTTATTTATTTATTTATTTTTTGATAGAGAGAGAGAGAGAGATACAGAGACAGAGAGAGAACTGAACTGGGGGAGCTCCCAGTTCAGCATATGGTTCCGCACGGGCCGGGGCCAGGATTCGATCCCTGGTCCCCGGCGCTGCAAAGTGAGCGCTTAACCCACTGAGCCATCCCGGCTTCCCCAGACCTTAGATTTTAAAAGCTAAAAATTATTTAAAGTAAATACCTGTACACTAAAAACAACTATAAAGTTTTCATTTCTAAATTTCTAATTTTCATTGTTCTGCCCACTAAGGATGCCATTTAGGTTCAGTCATTAATTTGAACATGTGAAAAGGTAATGTTGCTCAACTCTTAAAAATACTAGAATTCACCCAGATGAATATTATTGCTTTCTGAGTGGCCATATCAAAAGATATTGCCTTTTACATATGATGCAGTTGTCTCTCAATATAACATGAAAATTTCTCTTTTGAAAAGGCCTCACAGAATATATTTAACTGTGGTAAATATTTCTGTCTCTGAGAACAGATTTAATTTTCTGAAATAGCCAAATGTTGGTTAGTCAAGCCTGAGAAGAAAGGTAAACAATCAAACTAGCTAAATTGGTATTTAATGAAGATGAGACATGCCTATATAACAAGAACTACATTTATCTGTCTTGCAAATAAACTATTTCAAGAGTAGTTACAAAAAATTTTTGATTCAGGTACTGAGATGGAACATGTGAACAGTAGTAATTTATTCATGATGAGCACAATCACCTTCATTTTCAGAATCTTAATTACAACCAAAGACCAAATATAGCAAGCATACATACGTGTTGTCTACAGTACATTAACCATTTCCCTGGAAGCCAGTGAGTAATGGTAATCCTTTCCTAGTGTTCCTCTACAGGGGATGCTTTCCCTTCTTATTCCTTAGACAAGCTGAGATGAACAAAAAAGCCAGCACAGAATCCCAACTTCCCTAGCCAATAACACCTTCACTGGCAGGACATGTACATATAAATAAGCTAACCCAGTAGTACAAGATCTAAAAATTTATATACTTTATTGTGCAGGCTTATTTTATTACCATTTCCAGTTTGATTTTTTTTCAAGAATTTTGAATAAAGGGTGTCCCAAAATTCACGCAATAAGTAATTTTGATAGAAAACACAGGTTTATTATTAAAAATTGTAAATTTTCATTGCTCAACAATGAAAACGTGTTGTTCTTTCATGTAGCGCTCCATTTTTAATAACCCTGAACTGTCAGCTGTCACGTTGTCTTTTTTGTTGTTGCAAAATTCAAATCTTGCGTGAATTGGGACACCCTTTATATTGAATAAAATCTAGAACCTCTACAAGCTTGCCCAACCTGCAGCCTGTGTGTGGGCCACATGCTGCCTGAGACAGCTTTGAATGCAGCCCAACACATATTCGTGAACTTTCTTAAAACATTATAAGATTATTTAATTTTTGCAATATTTTTTCTAGCTCATCAGCTATTGTTAGTGTTAAGTGTATTTTATGTGTGGCCCAAGACAATTCTTCTTTCTGTGTGTCCCAGGGAAGCCAAAAGATTGGCCACCCCTGCTCTACAAGAATCTATATTATTTTAAGCCATCGATATGGTTTACTTCCCTCTTCTTAGAGCAGGGGTGGCCAAACTTTTGGCTTCCCTGGGACACACAGGAAGAATTGTCTTGGGCCACACATAAAATACACTAACACTAACAATAGCTAATGAGCTAAAATGTAAAAAACAAGTAGCAAAAACATCTCACAATGCTTTAAGAAACTTTAAGCGTTTATGTTGAGCCTCACTGAAAGCTGTCCTGTCTTAGAGCAACATGCCTGTCTTAGAGCGACAACTGAAAGTCAAGAGACTTTTCAAGGTCACGTCACCGGGTAATACAGTTTAGATGCTAATTTACTTGACTTCCTAAACAGAAGTTTTTAGCAGACCAAAACTATAAAAAAAGCAAGAACCCCAACAGATTAGCCTTGGGCACATCATTGTAAACACAAACATAATTTATCATTTTGCCAGTTTCAATAAATACTATTTTGATGTGTTAATAGCCTTTAATAGTGAAGGCATTAGCCATCTATTAATTAAATAAACAAACCATTAAATTGGCAATAGAAGTATCAATAAAGGCATAATCTACTAATTTTCTAATCAATGACACTAATCATTGCTGGATATTAATCACAGAATGGACATTAGCCATACCATTGATGATCATTTATGATGATGATTCACTAAAGAAAAAAAAAATTCTAAAGGTTAAGAAAAAAAGTACAAAATTAAATAATTTACCTTCAACAAATATGGAAACATCTATAATATTCAATGGAAACATCTATAACATTTAATGGTTATAATATTTAAGAAAGATAATATATTAGCATAAAAAGAAGTTACATTCAAAGCAAAATTAGGGCTAAAATTAAAGGAAAAGCTGATTTGACAGTTAAACTGGAAGCTGAATTCAGTAATGAAGAGTATAAATTTGAGACTAGGACCAATATCCCCTTGTACTTTAGTAGTTGAATAAATTATGCAAAATATATAATCTCTTTAAGGCTAAAATTTCTCATAAAATAAGATGCAAGACTATTTACTTCAAGCACCACCTGCTACATATTAGGTAATTTAACATATCATAATCATTGTTTTTAATGCAAAAAGTGGACCAGAAGTCAGGGGCTCTGGGACCCAGTTACTTCTTAAGGGAGGTTGTGGCTCTCTCTAGTCATTCCCAAGGGAGGCAGGAGCATGTCTTAAGTATGTACTTTACCCCTAACTAGCAACCGACTTAATTCTTCTAGGCCTCACTCTTCCCAACTTTAAAATGAGCCCTATAAGAGTATTTAACCCCACAAGCTGTTCTCAATACAGGACGATATAATACCTACAAAAAGCTTTAGCACAGAGACCAGCACTGAAATACTGGATGTTAGCTACTATCAGCCTTGCTTCTCCACTTACAATACGTGTATGTAGTCTGGACTAGGCAACCCTGAAGATTCTCTCCAGTTCTAAAACTCTCTAATTCTATTCACATTCCTAGGAAAAGTTAATAAAATTAGTTTTTACAATTTTGTGAGTTTTCTTGTTCTTAAGGTCAGTGAAAATGGAACAAGAGAAAAGAAATATGGAGTTTCGTCTTTTTTTATTTCTTCCTTCTAGCACTCCTCATCCATAAGGTAGCCGAAGGTTTGCTAGTTCTTGCTTCAAATCATTATACTAAGATATATCTTCCCTACTTTAGTCACCCAAAAGTCTCATTAGATACGTTTACTAGTTAAAAGAAATTTAGTATCATAAATATCTAAGTATTTATGCACACAGTTTTAGCATAGTTTTTCTTACTCAAATTTAGTGTCACAATTCCTTGAACTACTGTTATCTTTTAAAAGCCATTAATTGTGGAAATTAATATTTTGCTTCACTTAAACACCTAACTGGAACTCAGTTGCTCCAAAATCTCACCTGACCAGAAATGTAAGGAAATGGAAATACTAGGTCAAAAAGACTTCTGAGAAATCAAAACTAATAATGCTAATAAAATTAGTTTGGAGAATAATCTTTCCTAAGAACTTTTCTATTCCTACCAAAATCACAGCAAGAACAACAAAATAACCTGGGACATTTGATGAGAAATAGTAAAAAGAACGGAAAGCTGACAGCACAACAAGGATGAAAAATGAAAAACCTATCTTAAAAATCATACCTATGCTTGAACTGCACAGGTACTTCATACATTCTTACAAGGGCTGTGCTAGCAAGAACGGGTCTGGAACCACACAGAGCTACAGTTAGATCATTGTCTTACGATTTAGTACTTGTGTAACCTTAAATTTGCTGAACATTTCTAAGTAACAATTTTTCCATCAATAAAATGAAGAAATCCATTCTGAAAGGAATGTTGTGAGAATAAAATATGTATAAAACATCTTGCATAATTTAGGGTTAAAAATGACAGGTAATAGCAATATTAAGCAATGTCATATAGGGCCTTAGATTGGGGATATTTAGTCCTCAATATCTCCTGACTAAATTTTTACATTGTAACACAGAACAAAGTAAAACTGATGTTCATGATGATTTTCTGTTACCAAGTTACATTAATGTGCTCATTCATTAAGCATTCATCAAGCATTTATTGAATAACTATTATTTTTTCAGCACTGTGGTTAGTTATAGGAAATAAAGACATGAATAAGACACAGTTGTTGACCTGATAGAACTCATTACTCTAGTGAGGGAGAGAGAATTGTAAACAAATGATTACAGTGTAATATACAGAGGGTGCCTAAATACGTATACACATTTTAAGAAAGAAAAAGATTGTATTAAAATTATGATACTCGATATGTACCGGTATCCATAACAAAAGATGACTACAAGTCATGTTTGACTTCTGCAATTACAAGAAGTGCTCAAAGTGGTTACCATCAACATCCAGACACTTCTGGTCACGGTGAACTACTGCTTGAGCAACAATGACCAAAGTGTCCACTTGTATCACTGCACATGCCATTTCAATTTACCATGTATCTCAAACTTACCACAAATGCATGCAATTGTTAGGCCTGTTGGAGGTTCTGTTGCATACTCAATGCCTCTATTTTCATTGTATTTCCACAATGTTCTCAAATTTCAAATGCCACTTCAAAATGGCTTTGTGCTTGAACAACAACAGTGCTTCTGCCATTTTTTTTGATTATCCTGCCTGTTGCATGGTGATACTAGCATTCATTTGATTAACACGAGCTTTTGAGCAAATATCAGATTGTACATGGCTACCGTCATTCAATCCAACTTCAAAAAGTAATACATAAGTAACATCACTTAAAATGTGTATACATTATTTTTGGCATCCCTGCTATTAAGGGCTGTAACAGAAACGTGTACCAGGTGTGATGGAAGTATGAGAAGCAGCCAGCTCTGGAGAAGCCAGCTCTGCCTGGGGCCATCAGTAGGGCTTCAGAGAAGAGATGCCATGCAAGTAGGAGCCTGAGAGATTCTTGAGAAGGTGAGAAAGGGCGCAGGTAGCACCAACTAAGTGAAAATGTGGAAGCCTGGGTGCATGGGTGGAAAGGTATCAGCTAAAAGAAGAAATGGAGTAGAGGTGGAAGCATGATGGGTCTGGTAAAATATACCAAGGAAATTTGATTTTACCCAAAGAACAAGATGAAAATTTCATGCAGGGGTGTGACATGCTCAGAATTAAGATTCAGAATAACAACTATGATGAGTGTGGGGGCCACACAGAAGGCAGGGAGACCAGGTTCAAAGGCCGATGAGAGATCGTGGTACAAAGAACAAGGGAGGGGAGGGGAGAGAGTGGGCAATTCATTTTAAACGTATTTCAATTACATTTGTTTTTTAAATTAAAAGTTCTGAAAGGACTAAATCCTTGTGATCAAGAAAATATGACTGTCCTGATGGAACTATTTTCCGTGATTTTGAATTCCTTAGATTTCGGTATTACAAATTCATAGCACGATGAGAGGATGATTATCTCAGATAAAGTCTGAAAGGGTATTTTAGGTATTTTGATAGTGGACCAATTTTTTTTCTTTCATATAAGATGTGTACTTGGTTCTGATTAACTGTAATAAAGTATTCAGTAAAGAGTCAAGCATAAGTTAAACTCAGAAATGTTTGACAGCTTTGCTAGGAAAAACAAAAACCTTGTATGTAGCACTTAACTGCTTTCACTGCAGTTTCCAAAAAGGTTAGATCTTATACTGTGTTTAATAAAATTCTTCCTATTATTAAACAATACTTGTTCAAATATTTAAGCAAAAATTCCATTTTAATGGAGTTGATATAAAATACATCACATGAGGAATATTGGCCATAAAGTTAAGAAACATAAACTATAAATCTTTTGGTTTTGTTTTAAGATTTTAGGGGAAGTGATTAGTCTAAGACAGCAGTAACAGAACTACTAAAACTTGAATAACCTTCAAGTAAACATACTTAGGCACTTGTTAAAACAAACATTATCCCCACTGCTAAAACTGATGCTGGCAAATCTTTCCTCTTATCAGATTAAAAACAATTTAAAAAGTAGCAGGAGAGTAGCTTCTTTATAAAGAGACTAATCATCATTAAAAGATCCTTGAAAGTTGATACAGAATGGTCAGCCAGCCTGATTACCTTAACTCCATATATATATATATCAATGTTTGAAATAAACTTATAAAGGGAAATCAACTTTCATTAAAAAAATAATTTTAATTTTCATCTTCATTTTGATGATCTACAATCAGAGGAAATAGAATTTCAAAACAAAAAGAAGTAAATATGATAAAGTGGTATATAAAAATCTGTCAGTAATCAAACAATCAGGGGTGGCTGTCATTAAATAGCCAAATGGCTTTTTCCACCTCCATCAAGGTCACATTACTGATGATGGGCTCAATAAGATGATAATGCACTTAACCACTTTCCTTGCATGTGACTTCCACCTCACAAATCCAAATGGCCTTGTTTAACTACCCTGTCCTTTCAGCATTTCCCTGAACAAAGATAATTAAGGAGATGTACTGCCCCCTACTATCATAGGAATTGAAAGACAAATAAACTTGTGAGAACACAGCCAGGTGTCTACTTCTCTAATGTGCAACTTTTAAGCAGGAGGTAAAACGAAATAATGGTTAAATAATTATAAAAGGTTAACAATGTTAAATTTGTTATCTGCAGTAATTTTGTTTTATTTAAAAGAAGAAGCATAAAAAGAGTTCCGAAGTACATTTTACAGGTTTCTAGACAGCAGGTCCCCTCTGCCCTCTGGAAACAGTTTTAAGACTATGTGGGGGTTGGGTGGGTGGGTGTGTGTGTGTGTGTGTGTGTGTGTGTGGTGGGGGAGGTGCTTTGCAGAAACTAATTTGAAAAAAAATTCATTGAAATTTCCACACATCATTTTAACTGAAAAAGAAAATTAATCTAGTGATATGTATAAATAGAAAGAACTGAAGGGTTTTCTCTACATTAATTCTGTATTAGTCATTTTGATATGCTATACAATCCTTTCTCCCTTCTAAATGAATAAAGCAAGATGTTTATGTGAAACAGTATTTAGTATTAAGAGAGGGGAATACTAATACAAAACTTTTTCTTTTAAATACTATAGTATATGGTTTCCCAACTCTGACTATTAGATGGCATGTGCTCTCCAATATCTATATTTTTTAATTATTATTCTCCTCTTGTGAAATGAATTTACCATCTGTGATATCCACACTACAAACTGCTTCTAGGATAGCAAATAGGTAGTTGTTTTCATCCTTTTGTAGTAAAAAATAAGAGTATTTCAAAACTTAAACACAGAGATGTGTACCTTAGCTAGGTTTGTAACTAAAATCAATATCTAAACATCAATTCTAGAACAACTGGTTTCTTAAATATTATCATACATACCATTTCAAACCATTCCAAAATAAATATAATCAAATAATTTTTACATGAATTGTTATTCTCTGTAGAAAATACAAATTTGACATGTCAAAAAACAAACAATACATTTCTAATACCTAATATCTAAACTGATACTTTAACTCAGGTTAAAAAAACTTAGACATAAATGAGTAATACAATAACTTTTCATTTTAGACAAGTCTACAGTAAGTGTCATACAAACTTCATTCATTTGCTATTACGTATCTATTGCTGAACAAATGTATAATGCCAAAAAACCTGATAAATCTAATGAGTAAATATAATGTGAAATATCTTTTAGAAGAATTTTTACTTTAAAATATGCAATGTTTGAGGATATAAGAATCACTGCATATATTATTATAACCCAAATAACATTTAGGATTGATAATGTAGTATCTATAATTACGTGCTTTTAGACTTGTCCAGATCAATGTCATATAAAATCTTGCTAATAATCCTAATCTAAACCTTTAGGAACCTTATTGCTCCTCTTTCCTATTCCTCTTAACAGCCCTCATCCTTCCATGCCTTTCTCTCTGCAAGGAAGTTCCACAATGTGTATTCGTGATTGGGGTTGGATCAGCTAAGAATTAGGTCACTGGAAGACAGAACTCATCAAACATCTAATAGTTGTGACTTAGGGTTTTAGCCATAACTATTTAATAGTTCTGGCCTAACCTACTAGGGTACAGCTTACTATATAGTAAAAAAACAAAACAAAACAAAAATACTTCTGCCCCTAATTTACTTATTTATTTTCTCACTTAAACATATCATTTTTTGTCCTTCATGATACCAAACTCACAACATCCAAACATCCTTAAAGAAAAATATCTTATTTTCAAGTGCTCAGTGCTAAAACACTCATATCTCGGA
This sequence comes from Craseonycteris thonglongyai, assembly GCA_004027555.1. NCBI lineage: Eukaryota > Metazoa > Chordata > Mammalia > Chiroptera > Craseonycteridae > Craseonycteris > Craseonycteris thonglongyai. The sequence goes on along the minus strand of PVKE010000930.1, from coordinate 82,921 downwards.
TATGAGATTACAGGCATACTTTACTTTAAATCACATACATATGTATGTATATATATACATACATTTGCACAAAGACAGGGTAAGAATCCCATAGTAAAGCAGTAACATACCACATTAGTGCAGAATCTCAACTTTTGGGAAAAGTTAATAAAAATGATTCATTTAGTTAAATATTAAAAAAACCCAAAAACAGCTCTCTCTTTTATTTACCATTTATATTTGGATTATTAGAAAGCTGGTTTGTTAAAAATCTTTAATCACAATAGTTTAAAGTCTAGAAACAAAGTAAATTATAAACATAAAGAGACTGATGTTCCAAAGCCCAATCTCTTAATTGCTGATCAGAGTTGAAAATAGATCTTTTTTCTCCGCTAATTGAACGAGTCTTATTAAACCTTTTGAAATACACTTTAGAAAATGCAAGAATACAGCTTAGAACAGGTTCTTTAATTTGGGTCATTTTCTGTTACTTGCAGAAGTGGTGGGTGCTTAGCAACGCCGTTCTGGTGGCCCTTTTAAGGAAATGAATATCTGGAATACAGCATTTTAATCTATTTTATGGCATTAATTATCAAGATCACTGTGTTTAGATAGTGCCTTCTTTGCCACTCTCCTACATTATGAAAGAAAGGTGTCCCATGATAAATTGAATGTATTATTTCAGATGACAGATCCTGCGTACCTACCTCCTTACTTACCAAGTTAAAAAAAAAATGTAAGGACATAAAAAGTAACTGTAAATAGAAACCACAGAAAGGGTTAGTTTAAATGTTTAGACAAGGATCTTATACTGAAAATCAGTGTTCAGACATCTGTAAGAGTCCATGTTAAGTCGCTTTTCTTTCACTAAATCTTTGAGGATAATTGAATTCTATTATGCCAGACACTAGGCCACTGATATCTAAGAAATGTGGTGTGACACAGCCAAAATGTAGTACGATTTTATTTGGCAGTTAGATTAGCTGAATATTTTAAATACTGATTTTATGAAAGAGGACTTCCAAATGAGAAATGTTGATCAAAATTTAACTGAAATCATGACCAAGTTATTCATTTCATACTTAATGTGCTCAAATGATTAAGTATTAGGAAGACACGGTAGCAAGGAAAAATATGGACCTACCTAGTAGGTTTTTAAGAAACCAAAGTGCCATTTTAAACTCTGTAAATGTGCCCATTCACATCTTATTAATAATCAGTACAACAGGTTTAAGAAACAATTAAAAATATTTGGGGTACTATTTTTAACTGATCGCAATTATCATTGGTAAAAGTACAACTCTTCTAACTTTTTCCTCATAATCACACAATTCATTTTAGATTTCCTAAAGAAGGAAGGTGACGCTCTCACATATCACCATTCTTCTCTAGCTTCACAGCTAATAAGAGATCAAGTGACTCCCTCTTTGTCTAGAATGTATCCTAACTTCAATCTCTAATGGCCAATTTTTTAAAGCTTTAAAAACTTAGCCTCCGAAGAGGAGAAAGGACACAGATTAACCACCTGCAATCACATGTTTTTCTGGTTTCAGTGTACTGATTAACGTGTAATCAACATCTCTTTAAGTTAAACATAATTTACATTTGATTTCAAATTTACCATCAAATTGTGTAAATCACAGTAGAAAATGGAATAACAAAATTTCTCAAGTTTTTTAACCTCTGAGGACAGATGGACTTTGCTTGGGGTTTGGGGGTTTTGAAGACCAGAATTGCATTTTATGCCGGGGAATCCGTTGGAAAAAAAAAAAAATGTGTGGCACAGACAGTATATGCGGCACTAAAATATTCTCCTACTGAGAGGGAGGGCTTAGTAAGTTAGCTGTATTTCTAAAATGCCTTCTCTGGATAGTTTCAATCCTTTCTTAAGGACTACTTTAACAATTAGCACACAGAGGTCTCTGGATGGCTCTCTGAAACATTTTAAACCAGAGAACAAAAGGTTTATTTAAAAAATGAAAACCTTGGCTTGTACAACTCCAGACGTGAATCTGCTTTCAATTACTGAAAGTATTTCCACTTCAGTGGAAGGGGATCAAATCTTCAACGACACCATCTTAAGGCACTGAAGTTGATTATATTAGGCTTTCAGAAGACAGAGCGACTTTGTGACAGAGGCACATATATTCTGTACGTATCATTTATGAGATATTCCAGAGAGATAGAGACGCCAGCACAGGAGAGGAAATGGGACTTCTCGTTCTAAGAGCTGCCACAGATCTCTGTTTTATTTTGATTAAAACACACACATAAACGGTGAAATGATTTTTACTTTAATAGAGCATGCACAAGTTTTCCCAAATCATTCCCAACTATTTTCCACAGGAGTAACCTGCATGGATGTGCATGGTAAAGTTTGATTTCTTTTAGAGACTGCTCAATAAAACCTTCTGACAAAAATCACACACTAAGTATATTTCGCAGGAGAAAAACTGCTCAGTTAATTAGCAAGATTATTTTGTACCTTCTCCCCCCATTAAGCAATTAGCATGATGGATTTGAGTTAATGGAACCAACGAGCTGATTAATTTCAGTCCAATGCAGATTTTTAAACATAACCAGACATAAAGTATCCAAAAACACTACTGCTAACATTTGTTCGCAACGAATTCAACAAGACATCACAAAAGTCACAGAATGCAGGAAAATACAGCTTTACCTCCTGGGCTAGGACTGTATACTACTCATAAAAAAAAAAAAAAATCCACTAATTAAAAATACCGGAAACAAAAGCCTCCATTCAGCCCGCGGCTACCTGCACCACTGCGAGACACGACGAGGGATCGAGAAAGTTCAGCCTGCACCGCTTCTAAACCCTTCAATCTGGCCCCTTAGGGGTTAAAACACCCCCTCGTTTCAGATGCTAATGCTGCCTCTGCACCGATCCTAGCCGGCGCGGAGCCTCCTCCCCGACCGACCCCACCGGGGAGACCCGCGGGGCCGCCGCCGCCGTCCCCGGGCGCGAGCGAGCGAGCCGGCCTCGGCCAGAAGCCGCCCGCGGCCGCGCTCCGCCCTGCGCCCCGGCCGCCGCTCACCCACCTTGCCGCGGCGCGCCCTCGCTGTGGCCGTGCGGAGCCGAGCCCGGCGCTGCCAAGTTGCCTCGGTCTGGAGAGGATCGTGTTACAGCGCCGGGCTCGGGGCTCCGGCTGCGGGCGGCAGCCAGACATGATAGGCTGAGGCTCCTCTGTTTACACCGGCCGCGGAGGGGGCGGCGGCGGCGCTTAACCCCTTCGCGCCGGGCCCGGCCGCCGCCGCCCCGCCAGCCTGGTGCCCGGCCGCCCCGGCTCCCGGCCGCCCGGCCGGGCCGCTGCCTTCCGACCCCTCCGGGCACACTGCCCCACTCCTTACACACACGCACACATCACACCCTTTTTACACACACGCACACACTTGCACACGCGCGCGCCGGGGTATTGTAATAGCCATGCCCCCACGAAGAGTGTGAAAACTGCACCCAAAGCCGGTTACAGACATGCTTGAAAAAGAACCTGAAGGTATTGCACACGCACACACACGCACACGCAGTCCATGCAACATCGATATTCTCTACTGCGGTTTTTCAGGTTGCTGTAGGTTTTTCAAAATAGATGTTCTCTATAAGCATTACTTTCCTGTGCTCACAAAAGAACCTCTTTTCCAGCACATGAATGAGTCCGACCCCTGCTCTGCCACCATTCATTCATCGCACAGCTGAGACGCTGACTTAATCCAAATGCGAGAGGTGCCCATACCCCCCGGGTTTAGCCAAACTAAATCTTCCAGCTCGCGGGACACGAGGCTGGGGAAACGTGGGCTGCGGGTATCTTGAGGAGGGAGGGGTCGCTGGACTGAAGTGTGTGTGTGTGTGTGTCTGTGTGTGCGCGCGCGCCTGTGTGTGTGTAGCTTGTGCACTCAGCCGGGACCCGTTCAGTTCCGCTTGCCCCTCGGCTGGGGCTTGGAGCCCCGGCCACTTGAGTGGGGCCGGGGCCAACCGGACCGTGCTGGGATCAGCTCTGCATTCCCCTTGTTCTCGCCGCAATTTCGGACCCTTGTCAAAAATAATGAGAGGGTGCCAGGCCCACATGGGGGCAAGAAGGTCTCTGGGGCTGGAGGCATGTGGTCATGTGATCTGAGCGAATGCAAAATGATGTACCAGGACTGGACATCCCAGATCTGCAGTCGTTAATGTGGTGTTCTAACTAGCTTTGCTTTCAAGTAAAAGATACTTCAAGATTGCGACACATAAATTTTTATATAAAAATGGTCTTTTCCCTCCAGATCTACTTTTATCATTATTTTTGCATTGCCTACAGTGCAACATCCCTTCTTTAATTTCTCTCTCTCTTTTTTCCTGGAACATTGGATCCCCTTCAGCTTCTTCCTACATTAAACTGAGGATTGAATGTTTGTGAATCTTTAGATTCACCAGTGTTTTCTTCCAATTACTCCAAACCCAGCAAGGGATTTTATAAATAAATACACTAGAAAGAAAATAAGCACTCTATATTACAATACTGATCTTTAATCAGTATATCTTTATACCATTAGCTGTCATTCCACACTTTAATTATCATCTAAATATATACTTAAAACAACGCAAAAATTTCATACTTTAAAAAAGGATTAGTATTCTCCGTCCCCATTCAACAACAGTAATTTATTTTTTCTCTTAGGCATACTACCTTTGCCTTGACTTTTGCCCCTTTTTACATCTAATGCTACAGTAATGTGAATATAACTCATCTACCTTTTGGTGGGCATTTTTCCTTCTCAATTTTCATTAATCATCTAACACATCCATCATCATACATGAAAATGTCTAGTACTACTCAGTGCTTAAGCAAAGTCTCTACAGCTTAGTGTTTTATTTATTTATTTATTGTAATTAACAACGGCTCTTTATAACTCACAAACACATTTAGTTAAAATCACAATGGAAAATCGTAACTCACAAGCATTCTATTGCAATATAACTATCACAACCATAGTGTCTATCCTTCCCTGAAGGATCAAAATATTCACCCTTTAATTAGGACATTATTAAGATATCATAAAAATTATTTAAACATTCCTTTGACACAGTCTAAATTTCTAAGTTATTTCAGGGTTTTGAAATTCTCTTTAGTAAAAGTGGGTCAAAAAATAGAACAATAGATAATTTGTGAGGCACCAAAAGACTTCTAAGTTCTTAAGCAAATGTCTTCCTAAATCATAATACCGTAGTTTGAACAGGATTATTTCACGGATCGTTGTGATGTGTGTGACTCTTGTGGGGACAGGGGCTGCCTAAAGTATTTAAAAATAAACATTAGTAACTATTCAGGCCAGACTATGAAGAAGGTGTTATTCGACTGGAATCTTATAAGAATTAAATAGGTATAACATTGCACACTTAGAATTTGCCAGGACTGGAGGACTCGTCTACGCTTCAGATATGTGCCCCTAGATTTTGATGACAGAAGTTAGCAGATCTGGATTTGGACTAGAACATTAGAAGACAGAAAGATGAATACTCTAATGGAAGAATGAGAGGCTTTAAAATCTTAAATTTCTGTTTGGCTCAAGATGAATCTCAAGAAGACTGGTATTTGTCATGCTCATTTCCCTAGATAAATACTATGTAAATTGGTCACTGATTGAGAGCATTTATTAAAATTCCAATTTAATATGCTAATTAAACCATGCCCACCTATACATGTCAGATACAGGTTAGGTAAATTTTTATATTGGAATATATGGGAATATTCTGCTTGTATATCTAGTTCTTCACTGAATACAAAACTATTATTTTCACATTGGACAGACAGTAGCCCTTGAGAATAATCAAGGGCTTACTTTGAACAGGGCTGAGCAGCGGCAGCAGCAGCCCATGGGGAGGAAGAAGGAGAGATGTGGTTTTACAGTTTCTATCGCTGAATAGTGAAGGATGATTTCCACATATATTTTCCTAAGAAAAAACAAACAAACACGTTTTGTGGCTAGATCCATCCATGCATTAAATAACTGCCATCTTTTAAATAAAGGAGTCCACTAAAGAGTTCTATAAAGACATGTAATAAGGCACAATGTAAACTTCTATTTCTGTCTACTATAGTTTGCCACATTGATGATGTAAGGTGTAATTAATTAGCTTTATGAATATTGCATTCTATAACTTAAGTATTTCTTGTCTAAGATCTGCACAATTCCCTGTTGTTCCATAAGCAGGCGCTATCAAATATGTTGAAGTATGTGGCTATTTTATGTTGTGAATAAAAAAATTACATGGAATTATACTTGTGCTATTAAATGAATTTTACTTATAACTGAATTCAGTTCTTTAGGCATAAAAGCCTAATGACTGTACACCACAAGGAAAAATTTAAAAAATGCATGAACCAAATCAAATCAAAGAAAATTGTATTAAAAATAAAAAGTTCACGAATTAGCTGTTACTTCAAATTGGCACCAACTTAGCTTTCCTATTAAGAGCTCTTCTGACCTTTTGTTTAGGCCAAAACCTTGAAGAAAAATCAGTTTAATCAAAACTAGCATGATACCTTTCCTGCTAATGATGAAACACCAAATCTATATTGTCAGAGATGCTAATACAAAAATCAAAGTCTCTTACCTATACTAAATGAATAACACTAACATTGAGCACTTCTAAGGACTATCATTATATTGCACACTTAACACATACCATTTTTATTACTTCTCTAAGCCCGTATGAGAAAGTAATATTATCCATTTTACAGATGAGAAAACTGGAGCTTAAAGAGGTTAATAATGTGCCCACATTGTAGCATGGGCCCAATCTCAGTCGACCGGTCTTGAGCCTACTCCAAAAGTATTTCACTAAATACTTAGTAGTATCCACTCAGTAGTTAAAACTGATAGTAGGAGTGTGGTTCACTTCCTAAATCTAACATATCAGGGGTAAGACACACCAAAGATTTGAAAACATGACTTATCTTCAAAACTGATTAGTTGTTGATGTGGGGCAGGGTAGTGGGGGGAGTTAAAAGAGGCACTGCATCTGATTTCTCCTGTGTTTTGAAGTTACCCTATGAATTCAGGTAATAAGTAATATACATATTAGTCTTCTCAGCAAACTGGAATCTTGTAGCTCAGTGGTGTCCAAACTTTTGGCTTCCCTGGGCCACATGGGAAGAAGAATTATCTTGGTCTATACATAAAATATACCAATGATAGCTGATGAGCTTTTAAAACTTCCAAAAAAAAATCTCATAATATTTGAAGAGTTTACAAATTTGTGTTGGGCCACATTCAAAGTCATTTGGGGCTGATTGTGTGGCCATCAAACCTGGGGTTGGACAAAATTGTTGTAGAGCAATGAAGTAGTTCCTAACTATTCCTGGACACCTGATTTAGGGACTGGTTTAGGTGAACATATATGTCACTCTATAATTTAGTTTATTTGAATGGACACTGTTAAAAATTATACATTCATTTATAAACATTTTTTAAATAACAAATATGTCAAAGAAACTGTTTATGTCACTACAATTACAGTGCACTGACACCAGTTGGTGCATATTAATTGTACAATTAGTTTAGTTACATGCTGTTAATAAAATTTTAGATTTTATCTTCTATTTTTCAGTATTACTTTGTCAGTCGCATGAAAGTCTCTAACAGCTATGTGAACTCTATTATAAGCTGACATAAAACCGTATTTAAAATCATAATTCTGTGTCTTTTTTTCAATAAAGTTCTATTATCATTTACACTGGCATAGAAGTAAAGGTTTGAAAAAAATAAAAAACTTGTAATAAAGGCCAATTCATAATTTTTCACAGATGTCTACAGGAAATCGAACAGGCTAGTATAATAGCTAGGTGATTCTTTAATTTAACCTACAGAAAAATCCACCCACAATATAGCTATTTATTTCACAACTCTCTGAAATGATCTACAGCCCACATCATTTCTAAAAGGTAAGTTCTCTTTATTTTTAAAGGTGTTAAATTATTTCACCATAGCACAAATGCCTTCTGATATCCAATACTTGATGACGACCTGAGGCTCTTTCTTTAGAGATCCAATTATGTTCGTTATGTGTCAAAAGAACTGGTTCTTATTTTTGCCCTAATTTGGGTGACCTTGGGCGGGAGCGTGCTGGGTCCTCCACAGCCTGGGCAGGCAGAGGGAGGAAGCAGGATCTGGGATGTGTGATGAGGTCTGTACTCCTCGTAGCGGGTAATCAAGCAATGCAATACACCCAAACCGCTTAGTGAGCTTCAGCCCTATACTGGCAAGTGTCCAAGTGGGAGGGAAGCCGGTGAGGAAGAAAGATCCTTCCTCTTTTTTGGTGAGGGGTAAGGCAGGGGCAGGAGGGCAGAGCTTCAAGAGAAATCTAGACGGCCAGCAAGAGTTAGCTGAAGGTAGGTATGCCAGGAGCTGGGCATATAGTAAGAGCTGAGGACACCAGGCAAGCCACCAGGTGTCCCACTACGTTAAAGGGGAGTCTGCAGTAGAGTAGTGTGTTGAAGCACTGAAGCCTTGTGCTCCGAGTAGACCTCCATGAATGGGGAAGCACAAGAGGGGACAAAGGGAGCAACTCATTCCTGGCAGGATGAATGAGAGGTCCTCAAGCAACAAGGTCAATTCCCAGGCTCACCCAGGGATGGCAGTATTTGTCCATGCTTGGCAACTTATTGGGGTGCAACTCATTTTTAGGTTTCGAAAATAAGAATACATTTGGGGGGGGTCATTTGAATGTATTCCTTGAGAGTCTAAGTTTAATGTGATAAATAAAAATGATTGAATTGTTTTAACTACGGAGCAATCTCTTCTACCTGAACTATTTGCTTCCAACCATCATTCTGCTCACCTACCCCCAAAGCATGTTTTAGTGTTAATTCTCAAAAAAACCCCAAACATTTGCAGTTTAAATGTCAGAAAGCTAGACAATATATTTTTGAAATTAGATGTATTACTATATACACTGTTTTTAAAAATTTGTTTAGAAACCAAGAATTAGTTATCCACTGATGGCTAGTGATGAAGTGATGGTATCAGGTGGGTAGTTGTCTATAGAGCAATAGCTATCTACATGTCAAATCCTTTATGCAGTAGACAGAAAACAGAATTCACACGACTTTCTATAGTCACCCTTTAAAATTTATAGTATATGGGAAAGCCGGGATGGCTCAGCGGGTTAAGCGCTCGCTTTGAAGCCCTGAGGATCGAATCCCGGCTCCGGCCCAGGCAGACCCACATGCTGAACTGGGGTGTGCTTCCCGAATGCGGTGAGGCCCCCAGTTCAATTCAAAAAATAAATAAATAAATAAATAAAATTTATAGTATCAAAATTTGCAAAGAAATCCATATGTATTAAGATCATTTTTTTTTTTACAAATAGTTTATTTAACAAGTCTTCACTGGGAAAAGAATGTGGATAATCAATAATGCATTAATTTCAGGTATTGTCATGATATAGTCATGTAGTATGTTTTAAAATTTTTTGTGAATATGTTATGTCTACACACATATTTTTATATGTCATTTTTTATGTTAGTTATGCTTGTTATCTCTGCTTTTTACCTGGCTAGTTTCTGCTTGCTTATGACTTGGCTTTGAAGTCACTTCCTCCATTTGGTCTCTTTTCTGATCCACTAAGAATAGGTTAAGGAAAGTATGTCCAACCTGCAGCCTAGGATGGTTTTGAATGCAGCCACTCAACACAAATGCTTAAAACATTATGAGGTTATTTCTGTGACCTTTTTTTTAAGCTTGTCAGCTATCCCTAGTGTTAATGTATTTAGTGTGGCCCCAAACAATTCTTCCAGTATGACCCAAAGAAGCCAAAAGGTTGGGCACCATTGGAAGGTTTCCTCTTTTGTGTTCCCATTGAACTCTGTAAATATCCTTTTCTAAAATTCATCATACTATATTCTGCTGCTTGTCTACTTGTCTGTAACTCCTTCCAGATTATAAACATATGAGAGCAAAGAGAATTTCTTTACTGATTTCCCAGTTTCTTGTACAAAAGAGACAGTAAGTACAGGTTTGGAGATGGGTAGATGGATGAGTTATTAAAAATAAGTAGTCCATAGTGAAGAAACGATCAATCATTTGTATTTATCACACTATTCTGCAATTATCTGGTTCTCTCTCTCTCTCCCCCTCCCTTCCTCCCCCCCCCATTTCTTACACATACACACACACACATAACTAAACAATTTTCGAGGGCAGAGGTTGTGACCTAATGGCATCTAGCACTATTGCTAGTATTTTTTTAAACTATAAATATATACTTTTTCATTAAAAAATCATGAGATCATAAAACTGGACATAAACTTACTACATAATCTAGTTTGGTCATATCCTTCTGGATCCGTAGACATAGATGCATCTATTTGTTAAAAATCAATCAATCAATCAATCAATCAAAACTATATCATGCTGTGTCCTTTTCAAGTAATACATTACAATATTTTACAGTGCTCGCTGAGGGCAATTCTATTCTGAGAGTCTCTAACTTAAATCTCTAAAGCCACAATTTACACCCAAATACTCCTGTTCAATATTCACTAGAAGGCAGGAGCAGCTGGTTACCATTTTCTCAACAAGGGCTCTTCCTAGCTCGAAGATAATTATTCTTAAATCTTCCCTTAAGATCCACAGTGTCGTGCTAAATAATCTCAAGCATTATTATTTTATTTTGTTTTACCATTTCCTCATGGGTCTATTTTCATCTCTTTAATCATCTTAATGGCACTTCTCTGAATCTCCCCCATAGCATGTTGGGGGTAGCTGAAGCTGGAAACTGCAACCTCTGGGTTATCAGGTTCTACATTTAGAGATTTCGGCCCAGAAAAGGAAGAAAGTTCTATGAGCATACAAAGAAAAAGGAAATAAAATGTACTGGCAAAGAGTTTAGAAATGGAAAGAAGGGATTTAATTCTGTAATAATGGCCACTTGCTAACCCATCCCATAATAGTGACATTTATGAGAATAGGTGAGTATTATGAGAACAGATGCAATGAGAGGAATAAACCAAGAATGCAAAGGGCCAAGCCTGAATCTTGGGTGGGTAGTTGGATGCTTGCTTACAGGGGTCTCACAAGAGAATTTCAGGCACCATGGGAAACAGAAGTCAAAGTGTAGGAAATTGGAGAGAATTGGCAGTCTAGCCCAACCAGGGAGCCCTGGGGGAGAGGTTTTAAGAACTGAGGCAGGGAATGAGGTGGGTGATGGTTAACAAAGCTACATGTCACAGACTAATACTTATGATGATTGAAGTAAAGTTCTTGAAATTGGCAGGAAGAAGCAATTTGTGACCTAAAGGGGAATAATTTCTAGCAGGGTAATGGGGTAAATGTCAGATTTAATGGGGGTTGAAAAGCAAGTGGATGGTGGGGAAATGAAGACAGCTGGTGTACAAACCAGTGTTTCTCTTCAAAAATTTTAGATTTGAATTTGGCTCATTTATTGCATGCCTATTATGTGTCTGAAACACCTTAGGTACTTTCACGTGAAATGCCTTTTTTAAACCTCACAGGGCAAGACTAGCTTAAAACTTGTATAGAAAACTATATATTTCTACTATTTAAAATACTCTGTAGGGAAAAAAAAATATACTGGTTCTTTTAGACAAATTTCTACCTGGGGTCTGTCTCAGTTTGTAAAAAGCAAAGCGTGCTTAGGTCTTGCTAGGGGCGACTTTGGAAAATTGTGCAGATACACATTATGTGCTATATGAGAAGACATGAATTCTCTAAAAAAATGTAGTGGGGTGGGGGATAAGGTAAAAAACAGGCAGAGAGAGAGGCAGTCGAGTAAGGAAAACTCCAGCTGTAGTATATCCAGTCCTAGGGGCTTTCAGCTTCTGAGTGATAGCAAGTTTCAGGGACTCCTTTTTGTAGGAGAACTGGTACAAAAGGAGTTAGGTCTTTCCAAAGAGCTAGAATAACTGAAAGGCAAAATAAAGACATTTATTTAATTGATGTGAAACAAGGTGAATATAATTCCTAAGGCCATGGCAGACAAAAGATCCTGATCATTAATGCAAGTGTCCAGGGGAAGGTTTTCATACCAGACTAACCAGGTGTTTCACAGCTAACACGTATCATCCCTGCAGCAATTGGACTTAGAAATGGAAATCACTGTGAAAATATGTAGAGCTATATATTATTTTTGGCCAAAGGGCCTTTCCAAGAGTTTCAACGAAAGATTTGTACAATGTGATCATTCAAATGAATTTTAAAGATTAAACCAGAACAAGTTGGAGTATTTTAGAATTAATTCCATAATATTACTCATTAGATCAATATATCACTGTGACACTTTACAGAATCTAAGATAGCATTAGTTCAGATGACATAAGCAGCCAGTAGAAGTAGAAAGGTTCTCATAGTTAGGTACAAGTAACTGCACCATTTTTTTTGGTTGTATTCTCAAATCTATGTTGAGTAAATTTATCTTCTAGGAATTTCTGGCAGGGTTTCAGAAGGATGGCTAGCATGAGGAATTTTCTATCTGAAAAGGAGCAGATAGATTAGGTTGTGACTAACAGCACTTTATAATTAATGAGAAAGGCCCTAAATTATAGGTAAGAATATATTCCATAAAGCTCCTTCCATGGCTTAGTGATTATTTCTAGCAATTTCAATAAAAACATGTAGTATCATAATTAGTGTCAGGAAAATTCATGGCTATAATTCAGATAAGCAGGTATCTTTTTATCCTCACTTGAGATTACTCGAATCGGCACCACTGAAACCAATATTAATAAAATAGGCTCACTGAAAAGTAAGGAACCTGATGAGAATGAAGTAGCTTCAGAGATTCTTCACTTCCCCACATGTTCTCTAGAAATCAGGGAAATGCGGGCTCTAGACAGGGCTTTTCTGACTGGTTATACGGCCTCGCTAAATCAGAACCTAGCTGGTGCCTCAACTTTTCCCCTGCATAAAAGAAACCTTTCAGGCCCTTTGAAACCTTTAAATAGCCATGTGGGAATTTTTTCCAGTTTCTTTAATGTCAGGATAATAGTTTTCAGTTGGTGGATATTCGAATTCACTCGTTTTCTTAATATTTTCCCTTTTCCACTTTGGCTTCAGGTTGTCCTAATTGTTTTGTTGCTTTTCCATCCACTATCAAGTTACAGACCAAGCTTTTGTTTATTTTGAAGAATGAATTAAAGGGCAAACTTTGTTATTTCCAAACGTTGACTCTTAACGAGGATGTGATTTTAAAAACAGCTCTTTTCCCCTTTATTCTACTCCTTCTATTACCATTTAATGTGTAAAGATAGTAGCCACATTCCAATGCACATAGAGGTGAGAGGGTCTTTCCTGTAAAAATAGCATTGGTCTTTTCTTAGCTGTCACAAGAAATGACAAGTTGTGTGTGAGGTATACTATTATATGTTTGGTATCTTATTGTTGGTGGCAACCATATGTGTTTATCTTGCTAAGTTTTACATATCTTGCAAGGCCTGTCTTTTCTAATGCCTCTGTACCCTATCAACACATTCAAGTGAGGTATTCTACTGATAGGAGGATCTTGTTAAGTGTAGTTAGAGCAAACCATCAATTTCCTGCCGGAAGAGTACCATCACCAAATGTTAGGACTTAAGCAGGGCTGAGCAAGACATCAAGTGTGGTCCACTGGTGGACTGCCACACAATTTTGGATTGACCACCTGGATAATAAAATAAATAGCCAGTGGACCACAACACTTGGAGAAGCGGGCCTAATCCTGAAAAAGTCTGCGGAGGCTGATGTAAAGGAATTTAGAGCTCAATGCTCAACCCTCTTGCCTTCTTGCAGGGCAGCTGGTGAGCACGGCCCCAAAGACAGCCATCTGTCCTCTTTATCAGTGATCTTAAGTATTGTTAACATGACCTCCACCTCAAACTCCCTTAAGCAGAGAGAGGTGTTAGGATTTGCCTAAAGGCATCTGTTAAAGCAAAAGAACCACTGTCAATAGAAATTAGAATCCATGCGACCTTCATAGTCAAATATGAAACTGCCCATCCCCCTCTGTTAGTGTGAAATTTAATATCATTGAAACTAACAGGAGGGAAAAAATCTACTTTTCCTGAGCCTAGAATTAAAATGTGTATAATTTTTCACTTCTTTCATTCATCCCTAAAAGATCAGGAAGACCTCCCAAAGAGCAAAATACAAATTTAGGTTGGATTTTTCTCCAATCATGAAGAAAGAAACCAACTTCAGGTCTTTATTATATCTGTACTGACAGTGAATTTGCTGCCTTTTCCCCACTCGTGAGAGAATGACTAAAGATCATCGTCTCTGCAGAGACAGCAACTACGTATGCTTAGAAAGGGAATATTCGAAACTTCCTAAATTCATTCTTCTGCCTTTTTCCCTATCCTATTTCAAATCAATTTCCTATTTTCTCACATTCCTCCCAGCTGGCAGCTGTTCCTTCTGGGCCTTTATCTGGCCTGAGGAAGACAGGCAGGCAAGCAGTTGCCTGCCAGTCCTGTTCCCATGCTGGAGACAGAATGTCTAATCTCCATATTACAAGCAGCTTCCAATAGCCACATCCTAAAAATCATCTTAACTCTTGGGGCCACCGGCTGGAGTCCTCTGTCTTTCCTTTAAATGGGAATGAAAACCTTTTTTTCCCCTTGGAATACTCTTACTGAAAAAGGGAAACAATAAACACAACCAACTCACAAGTCAAGTGACTAAAGAAAAAAAAATCACCTGCAGTGTAAACACTGAAGATGGAAGAAGTCATGTAATAAATACTGTATTTGTAGACTGTCTGAAGCAATACAATTGAAGCAAAATTGCTTTCTGTGCTAGTCTGACAGGGAGAATGGACTCTCCTGAACAAAACTATAACTTCCCTAAAATCGTGGAACTGGCAAAGACCACCAGCAAAGTCCATGAAAAGCCCCCACCCCCACCCCCACAGAACAGACAGCAACTAAAGTGGAAATGGCATCTAGCATTCTTGATGTGTTTGACTCTGCAGAAGACTCTTTTTGGAACGAATCCAGTATTATATTCTTATAGACTTCAAAGATGCCAGCAAAAGAACAGCTTGCATCCTAGCAATTCCCACGGAGATGCCCACTTTGCTTTATCCATTGTTTTATTAATCCTGCAGAAGGCATGTGCTCAGACTGTAAGCGCTGCTGCCGTGGCCACTCTTGACCCTCCCCTCTTGGTCCAGCCCAGTTAGGATGACCCACCTTCACGCTTGCTAAGGGCCACTCAGTCCTCTCATTCGAGTTTCTTTCCAAATGGATTTCTGAATCTTTTTTTCTCTTGTAGTGTATAACAAAAGAAACATATCGTCTGTCTCATCTCTAGGATATAGTGTTAAAACCTCAAGGGAAAAAAAGCAACTTAAAAACTAAAACATAGTGATATACCGTTCCCCTATTTTAATTCTATAAAGTAAAATCATAAAATTCTATATACAGTACAAGCTACATATTTAGTGAAACCAGAACCCTCTTCTGATTTTCTATTTTCCTCAGAGTGATCACCATTCTCTTAGTCATCTCCTTTCTCTGTTTTTACCCTGGTCACATCAGTAAGAAGTAAATGTAGCACCTTTATTTTCACAGTACCTCTTTTTTTAAAAAAAAAAAAATTCATTTTCCAATTACAATTGACACACAACTATTATATCAGTTTCAGGTGTACAACATAGTGATTAGACATTTATACATCCTTTGATGTGATGACCCCAATAAGTCTAGTACCCATCCACCACCACACATGGTTATTATAATATTACTGTATTCTCTATGCTGTACTTTCCATGCCTGTGACTATTTTTCTTTTTAAAGATTTATTTTATTGTGTTTTGACAGAGAGAGAGTCAGACAAAGAGAGACAGAGAGAAGGGGGAGGGCCCAGAGCAGTCTCCATAGTTGACAGCATTAGTTGTCCATATAGTTTCACTCCACAGGTGGGCATGGGGCTGCGCAGGGCAGGAACTGGGCCAGGAGCCTCCCACATAGGCCCCGGAAAGAACTGAACTGGGAAGCACACCCCAGTTCAGCATGTGGGTCCGCATGGGCCGGGGCCAGGATTCGATCCTTGGTCCTTGGGGCTTCAAAGTGAGCCCTTAACCTGCTGAGCCATCCCAGCTTCCCCCCCGTGACTATTTTTAACTGGCAATTTGCACTTCTTAATCCCTTTAGCACTTTTATTTTGACAAGTACCTCTTGTTTCTTTATCCATGGTTTCTTTATATTTCCTTTGAAACTACCTACTCCTCAATTTCATTACATCAATCCCACATATGTCAATAGCCTTCCACATGGTCTCTGCATTCCCATTCTAATCCATGTTCCAGTCAAATCATCCTAATGACTTAATGCAAATGCTCCTCCCATGCTCACATCCTCATTGGCTTCCTATTGACCATAGAATACATTCAATACTCAACCTATTATCTAGGAGGACCATTCTAGTCTTATTTCACTCTTTACAATAGGATTTTTCTCAAACACACTCCTATCTTTTATTTCTGACACTTTGTGTGTCCCATTGCTCACACTGGACAAGGAGTGTGACACCTTTCTTCTCTTCTGTCCTTATTTCTCTCTCTCTCCTTTTTTTCCTTCCTTCCTTCCTTCCTTCCTTCCTCCCTGCCTGCCTGCCTGCCTGCCTGCCTGCCTTCCTTCCTTCCTTCCATTTCTGATTTCCATCATTGCCATCTGTATCTAATCTCTCTCTCTCATTACCATAATCATTACCATTTCTCAAGGCCTAATTCACAACTTATGGTATTCCACGATTTCAATTCCTAGGCAAATTCATATCCAATCAGTTACTTTCTTTCATATGATGTCCTACCAGCTATCTTAATTGCAACATGTTCAATTCAATGCTAAAATTATCATCTCCATAAACTTACATCTCTTTCTGTGTTCCCGTGTCACTGAACAAAAACTCTCTATCCATTTAAATGCTTCAGAAAGAACCCTGCATGTCATTCTTAAACCTTTTGTCTTTCATCAGCACCGTCTGCTCATTCCCCACATCAAATTAACCCATAGGCCCTCCAGCACATTCACTATTTTCTATCACTACAGTCACTATCTTTGCTAATGCAATCATTTTTCACTTGGATACAATACTATACCTGCCTCTATTCCTGTCTTCCTCCAACACTTTCTTGACACTGCCCTCAGAAAAATCTTTCAAAAACTCAAATATAATCATATCAATTTTCTTATTGAAAAATTGTAAATGGCTTCCCATTGCCATTAAGATAACAACCAAGCTTCTTAGGAGGGCTGATATGAACATTTGCGACCTAGCCTCTCCTTGCAGTTTTTAGTTCAGCTACAGTTTCTGGCACATTGTACAGGATATTCCTTCTCTTTAAAATAGCATCCTGGGGAAGCCGGGATGGCTCAGTGGGTTAAGCGCTCACTTTGCAGCGCTGGGGACCGGGGATCGAATCCCGGCCCTGGCCCGTGCAGACCCATATGCTGAACTGGGAGCTCCCCCAGTTCAGTTCTCTCTGTGTCTCTGTATCTCTCTCTCTCTCTCTCACTCTCTCTGTCAAAAATAAATAAATAAATAAAATATATTAAAATAGCATCCTCTCTTGGCTAATCTCTATTTTTCCTTTGTGTCTCGCCTTAGATATTTTTTTTCTTTCTGTCCTGAAAGCTTTCCTGTCCACTCATAACCAAATGCCATATGATTATTGCACATATTTATTATATAAAAAAACAACAACCAACACTTATTACATGGTATGTATTACCTTAAAAGTACATCATGTTATTAAACATGATTAGTTTAATATTGGTTGAATGAATAAATGAATGGCCATAGAATACATTTAACCTGGCTACAACACAAAGATTCTGACATATTAGAGAAAATTACAACAAAAATATATCAAATTGTGGGCACATTCAGCTGGATGCCAAGAAAATAATGAACACAAAACACATTTTCAATTCAAATCTACCTTAAATGCCCTCTTACTCAATTTTTACATTCAGAAATTTTATCTATCCTTTTGCATTTAATGTCACCTTCTTCTCAAAGCTTTCCCTGACCAATTGGTTGACATTAATCTCTTCCTTCCTCTATTCTCCTGGCTCTTCATTTCTGATTATATTACAACATAATTCCCAATGCTTGCTGTGACTCTCGTAGCAATTCTAATGTAACATGTCCAAAGTCAAATACATCGCTCTCACACTAAAAGCCATCCCTCCCTCTTGGCCCTATTTCAGTTCACACAGCTCTTCACCTAGTTGATGACTAAGGTAGAAGCTTCTATCATCTTTCTTTCAACTCCAACATAAATTCATTACATGTCATATTTCTAAGACTCCTTCAATGGGTCTTGAATCTCACCCCTCCTGTTTTATTCATAGAACCACTGTCCAGATCTAGAGCCTCATCACCTTGTGCCTAGATTTTGGTAACAGCTGCCTTAATATTATCTTTCTCCTTTCCTCTCACTTTATTAGCACCCTTTTTCCCATTGCTACCAAAATTGTCTTTTAAAAACACAAACCTGCTCATGTCTCTGCTTTGGTTTCTACAAAACCAAGTAAACCTCCTTAGCAGGACATCTTGGCACTCTTGCATTTGGCTTTGGCCTTCCTTTTTCATTTCTACCTGCTGCCTTTCCTCAACCCACTCTAGAATCTGTATAAAATGTGCCACCCTCTACTCCCCACATACTTGGCCTCTTGGCAGAAGAAGTGGACTGCTAACATTCTTCTACACATTAACTAGCAAATAAAATAAGTAAGATGCTTTTCTGCCTGTTACTTTTTGTTACCCTCTGAACCAAAACTCATAGCTGAATTAAAGACCTCTATGAGGGCAATGCATTGAGGCATGATAAAAACTAGGCCATTGGTTCAGGATTCAGACAGACTGAATTTCAAGTTCTTCCTCTTCCACTTCTAGATGTTTGATCTTGAAGAAATTAATGTTTTAAGCCTCAGGAATGCATGTAAAATAAGAATGATATATTACCTATGTTATTGGATTCCTGTGAAAATTAAGGGAGACAATTTATGATGCACACATATCATAGTGCTGAAATGGAGTAGAACCTCAAACGCACTATTCACATCTTATTCATCATCCAATCCACCATAGTGCTTGGTATGTGTAGGCACAGAGTAAATAAAGGCTGGTTTACCTGATTGAATTTGTGGCAAATTTTGAATTACCCTGGTTAGTAGAAGTGTAGCTATTGGATGATCATTTTATTCGACAGTAGTAAAGATTTAGAAATGGTCCAAATATCAAAATTAATTATTTGAATTTGTTTGAATTGTTAAGGCAAAATAGCTTTCCTCCTTGGCACTAAGGAAAATTTTAAATTCAATTAATCACTTTAGGCAATAAATGATTAAATATAGGTATGATCTAAGTAAAAACAAGTACTAAATATTTCTATTTTTATCATTCTCATCTATATCACACACAGAAAAAATGCTTATGTGATATATATATATAAGCATATCAATAAATTTCATAATCAAATGTAGTACAATTAAGCATTAATTTAAAGTTATAAAAATGAAATAATTTTGATGGACACAAATGCAAATTCAAGTTAGTTTTTACTATTCAACCAAACAATGATTAACAGTCTTAGGAAGTTATGGAATTGGAGAAAGATTTAGGGACAGAGGTAGCATCCTTATTTCTGTCACCAATTAGTTGTGTGGGATTTGGAAAAAATTCTTTGTGAGTCTGAAAGATTGTTCTCCTGTTTTGGGAATATCAACAGTCATAAAATTTCCAAATACATTTCACCAAAGAAAATAATAGAGTTTGGTAGAATCCTTGGAAAGATGTTGCCTTGGAATCTGTTGGGTCAAAGATAGAATATACTTCCTAGCACTGGGAAATACTAGCCCTTGCCCCTATGTCACACATATTTGCAAACAGATAAAAACAGTGATAGATGATGCGTATTGGAACAGAAAAGCACTTATATCAACACAATTCCCTTAATAAGAATTAAAATTTTTTCCCCCTGCTTGGCTTCATGCCATCACTGCTGTAATTCTGGCTTCATTTGAGTCATGGATTCAGTAGCTGACCCAAAGAAAGGCAACTATCATCAGGCCTAGCATCTGTAACATGGTCTATTGTGATGGATCTACACAATATGACTGTGCTCTATACTAGATGAAGACTAGACTCCAGTGATCAGATCCTGTCTTTGGGAAGCAGGATCTGGAGATAAAATGGGACAACATCAGTTAAGACTGGTGGGAGAAGCAGAAGCAAACAACATGAGGCTTAACCAGGTAACTATAACTACGTAGTCATGCGCATCTCTTAAAGTTCACTCAACTTTCTTGAAACCAGACTGAACAGTTGCTGATATGTCATGATTGACATTCACTTTTTCCAGGCATATTAAAATGGGCTTCTGTTCTACTCTCTCTCTCTCTCATTTTTTTTTTCTGCCAAGTGTCTTTATAATAATTCTTTATCTCCTAGGTAACCTGAGTACCTCTACATCCTTGTATTCCAAAAGCACCTAATGTAGTATCCATCAGCATTCTGAACCCAAGTTGGTTTTCTCTATACCTTTGGTTAGATAATACTTACTTACAAAAACTGGGTTTATAAAAAATGTCTCTTTAAAAATGTGTTGTATTAATAGCAAATACATTAGCATGTATTTTTTTTTAATTGCCAAAATGTTTTGAATAATCATCTGTCAATCACATTTTCCTTTGTGAGAACAGAAAGGTCAGCAAGTTGGCAATAAAGAAAAAAGAAAAAAAGTGACAGCTCAGGAAAGGGTTTTGGTAGGTGGGATAAAAAGTCACTTCTCATGTACACAGCTGCGTGTAATGAATGCAACATGTTTGAGGCCTAGTCTTGGATCAGTTCCCCTACATTTTAAACTCAACTTTTCTTGGCAAGCTTTTTTGGGCCATACTGTGTATGTGTCTGAATTCCTTCAGCCAAAACCTCTTAATATGAAAATTTAGCAGTACTGCGTTTTGTGTGGATGTCATGACTCAAAACCCAGTCTGTTTTATGTACCATATGACTCAGGACTGACCCCTATATTACTATAGGCTTATTTTTAGTACAAAGTGATATTTATCTATGTCATTTTCTATAGCTACAGATAAAGATGGGTACACATATTATCCTGTAAACTTACAGTTCACAAGGAATATATATATGGAAGGAAAGCATTTTAAGTGAATTAACAGGAAATACATATATCCCAAACCACAGCCTGACTTTTACCTTAATGAGTAATAATTCTGTTGCAGAAAAGAAAGCCAAGAAGTTCCATCCTGGGGAATCCAGCTTCCTCTCTTTCCCAAAGGAAAAGTTCCTCTCAAAATATGGCTATTCCTCCCTAAAAAAACAAAAGCTCCTCCTTGCTTGTGTAGAGTTTTTCCTCTATATTCTGGAATTAAAGCTGTATTTTAAAAAAGAAACTGAGAATGACTACAGATGTGCTCTCAATCAGTAATATATTTGAAGGTCCAAGTATAAAAACAAAACAAAAGTAACAACACACACTTTGTTGAATAGGTATAAGTGAAATGTTGACTATTTTCCCAAGTAAAAAAACAAACAACCCCCCCCCAAAACAACAATACTGTTTTAAGTTAAAATTGATGAATCTGAAAAGTATTATTGATTGGGTTTCCAGAAGTCACTCAGTATATTAAAAAAAAATTTTTGAATATCAAATCCAAACATTACACAAAATGATTTTGAAACTAAGCTAGAAATCATGAACAGATGCCTCTAGTATGGAAGAAAATTAGGAATACAAATACACAAAATTAAAAGACAAATATTTTGAAAACATGTTTGGAAATTTAATATTTTTCAACAGTTAATGAACATAAAGGTATTATATTTTCTATCTTAAAGATTGAGTATTATTTTATAAATTCAACAATTAATCATATGATTTTAAATTATATGTGTCAAAGTATAAATTTTAAGTTCATAATCATGCCAAGTATAAAATATATAGATCAGTTAATGGGATAATCACAGGTTTTTATATAATATTGGTTAAGAAAAATGATCTGGGCCTTAAAGATATTAAGACACTGAAATAAGTGCTAAATATTCTGAAATGCAATTACTTTATCACAAAATGCATTAATAACTAAATCAATCCCTATTTAGTTTTAATTTCTGATAAATTATAGTTCTAATTGTCTAGACTCATTTAACAATAGTCACGATAGTTGAAAAATTATTTACACCTGTTTTTCTTTATATTTCTACAGAGATTTGTCTAAGTGTCAATGATGAAATGACAGTCCTCAGGCATTATCTCTAGTAGCTGTCTTAACTGTCTTCAGGTTGCTTCTCTGATTTCATAATTTTCCTAAGGTAAGCTATCTGATCCTTGTTAATTTTTCAAAGTCAAAGATTCAAAACTAAATAGAATATTACATTCTTTGTGGATCTCCAACATGAAATATTGGCACTAATTATTTTCTGAAGTAAAGCCACTATTTGTCACTGTAGAATACTGTAAAATATCCTTGAGAACTAGACTTACCATCCATGTGTAAATACTGGTGCTGCTTAAAGTCAAAAGAGACATTTACTCTGAAACCAAACTATATTTGGAATATTTTGGAAAGAAATGTATAATAAACCATTGTAGAAATTCTTATATGTTCAATTTCTACTTTTTCAGTGTTTTAATTCACATTTCAGTTGCAAATTCAGTTGAATTCATTCAACAAAAGAAGGCAATATATTTTGATAGAAAGAATGGACACACAAGGCTTCAGAGGTTAACCAGGGATCAATCTGAACATGACTAACCATCCTTGTGGGCACACTGAAACATCTGTGTTTCATCAGAAACTCCAGAAAATGCAGTGCATACCACAACGAAAAAATTTCCTCCAACCTCTCTCTTCTTTTAATGGAATATTTTACCAAGATTTGTTTTATATGTTTGACAGAAAAAAAATTATTAAAATATAGGCAATTATCTGAAGATTTGTGATCCTTACAGAGAAGGTTAATATGAGTTAGAAAAGGTCAGCATTTAGGATATGTAAGAAATACAAATGCTTCTAGTAGCTGTAGTAAGCAAGCAGAGTAATTTGGGTTGTTTGACAGTCTCCTCCTTTTTTTTTTTTTTTTTGAGAAATAAAAACAATAAACATCTTCCTTGATGCTCCGGAGACTGCAACTGAGTTCAACATAATCTCCCAAATTATATAAAATGTTATTTATTTTCTGAAGACACTATTTAAACAACTCAACAGCTAGTGTGCAGTGAAAAATAAAGAATTAATGAGTCTTATGGTTATTTCCTTGGAAGATTGTCCTCATTAATAAAGGTCAAATAATGTAAAAAATGGATAGTCTCAAAAAAAATCTGAAAATAAGGTTCAATGTGCAAGCACTAAATTTTGATGAGACATCTCAGAAATCTTTCTTATCTATATTATGCCATATTGCCAAAAAGAATAATCAGTTTTTACATAATATTTCTCTACTCATTTGGGGTTAACCTAGTGGGGTTAAGTACAATTTTAAGAGATAATGTCAGCAAAAAATTAATTAGATCACAAAAATAGCATTTTTCTCTATATGGCTATTTTACTCCTTTTAATTTTTACTCAATTGCTTAAAAACAATAAAAAATGTGGAAGGGGTAGGAGCATAGTGACAGCCTATCTGGCCCTTAGCAAACATTTTTCTATGACATTAACTTAAAAATAGGTCGATTTAATCTATTTTAGGCAGATTATAATTTTGTCCATGTATTGTTTCTTTTACGTTTGGTAACATGGCAAGATTTGTGCAAAAAGTACAGATTAAACATGTGCTTTGAACATTCTTACATTAAATATTTTGGTTATGTGCATTTTAAAAACAAAATTAGGCCTAACTAGAGATAATAGCAAGTAAACAGTCAAAATGAAAAAACAAACAAAAAAATAACAACCTGTAAAAAAAATAAATCATGGGATGTCAGGATAGCTCAACAGATTGACTGATGGCTTGCAACTCTGAGGTCAGTGCGGGGGGGTTGGGGTGGGGTATCAAATCCTGGCCCCAGCCTGTGCAAGCCCATATGCTGAACTGCTGTGCAACTGGTAACCACCAGATGGTGGCAAAGGTTGCCTCCCATGTGGGAGGCCCCTGGTTCTGTTCCCACCCCCTGCATGGCCCCACATCCACCTGTATGGAACAAAACTATGTCCCAACTAAGGATGTATAACTATTGAGACTGCTCCAGGCCCTCCCTACTCTCTCTCTGTGTTACATTCTCTGAAACAATAAAATAAATCTTTAATAATGAAACAAATTTAGAAAAGTAAAACTCAACAAGGAAAATAATTTCCTTTAATATTTCTTTTCTGGGGGGTAAGGGCTGGGAAAAAAAGGTTATTTTTAACTTAAAGCCTCAAATCTAAGATGAAAATGCAAATTGCCATTAAAATTTTATTAAAATAGTTTTACATAAAAATTTATAAGAAACATTACATTTGTATTTTTGCTTCTTCATTTTTATGAAAAGAGCTCCTAGTTGAATTACCACATTAATGTGTTTTTAAAATTTTTTAGTGAGCTTTTTGTATTTAATTGTTGACAATTATAATACTGTAATCAAAGAAAATATAGAAAAAATTGGTCCAGTCAACCAGGTGAAATAGAATGAGATGACTATTCTTAGCTTATTTACCTCCAGGGTTTCTTTCCTTCTCATGTGTTTTAGTTTAACACTTATATATTTTTACTGCTTTTTCAGAAACATATTGCATTTGTGGGTCACTGATAATCCTGCTTTTTTTCCTTGAGTAATATACCATAGTAAGATAAACTGAGATAAAACTGTTAAATTTGTTTTTTTCATAAATTGCAACCTTGTAAAATAATGATTAAAGTTAATGTTAGTATACTTTTAATACTCACTAAACTTAAATGAAAGCTAAGAAACATCTAACTGTATTTTCTCATGCTTCATACATAGCCCATTAGAATATATTAAAACTATTTTAAATTTTAAAATATGGCTTATTAGCAACTGTCAAAAAGATTCTCTCAAAATTAAACATATTGCTATGGTCAATAATATGCAGATGTTTCTTATTTCTTGTTTTAAAAATAAATGGGCCATCTTGGAGTTTGGGCCATTAACATATGAAGGTTTGCATATATTTTAGAAAACAAGAGCATTTTGTAGTGTTGTTCTCTCATGTATTGCTGTCTACTTTCAGTTTACTATTTCACTGGCTTTGTTGACGCCAATTTTAAAGTCTTTGGAGTGCACACAATTTTTCACAACACTACATCCTTAGTACAGGACATTGCCAAACAGTCTAAAAGTATAATGCAGCCATATTGACTACAGCTGTGAAAACTTTTATGCTATGAATTTTATATATTCAGAGCTATTTGGGACTAAACTTTAACTTCTGCAATAATAAAGTGATCTGGAAAGAAGAGTTTTAAAGATGTGTAGGAGTTGCTAATATTTTCTTTTCTGCCCCACTTCCCCACCTCTCTTCCCAAAATCCTGTAGAAAAATATACCTTATACAACCTGAGCAGAACTCTGAAAACACAATGACAATAATAAAACTTAAAAAAAAATTCATAAACAAATGCACACACAAGAACAAAGGGAAGAGGAAACAAACATGATAACAACAGATAAGAGACATCAACAAATTTTGGAATGTTGAAAACAGATGAACAAGGGATAGTGAGGCAGAGTAAAGAAATGTGAGTCCAAGGGCCAGCAGAAAGGAACATCAACCAAGAGCAAGCATATTCCGTCTCTAGAGCCTCAGAAAAGCCTGGGAAGCAGCACCTGGTGACCAGAAGTTTGGTGTGTGGAAAATTAATTTTTAAATTGATCTTACTGATCACACCTTTATTTAAACCTATGTACCATTTGTTTTGTAAATATAATAAAGGAGAGTTCAGAAACTGAGCTAAATTGTTGAGGCAGTACCAATTTGAGGTTAGGAACAAAGACTATGGAGTGAAATTGCCACTGGCTAGTTCTGTGACCTCCACAACTTAAACTTCCTGTGCCTCAGTTGCATCATCTGTAAAATGGGAGGGACAATAATTCCCACTTTGCAGAATTGGTCTAAGTATTAAATGAGTATATATATATATATATATATATATATATATATATATATATATATATATATATATAGGCTTCAGATTGTGCCTGGGAATTGTGATTATTTTTTAATAAAGCTGTAAGAGTTGTACTATCAGTGGAAAAATTAAATATATATATACATTTTTTTTGTCCATACACATTTAGCAGATTCTTTCTCAAGAAAGTTGATCCCGATATTCAGTGAAATTGAATGGCAAGTAAATTCTAATTTCATGTTCTTCCTCCAGAAGGAATGAGTTCCATCCAGGTCTCCACTAAATCTGGAGAGAATTCTTAAATTGGTTTCTTGGGATCTTTCCTGCTCAGTGATGCCCTAATTTACACTTCATAATTTGCAGCCTGCACGCGAGGCGTTCTTGAACAGTCTGAACTGAAAAGAAATTCTTATAATTAATTTTTAAGGCAGCAGAGACTTGGTTGTGAGGTTACCCAAAGCCAGCAACAGAAGCAGCAATGTTAATGTGACAATAGGTCAAAATAATGCCAGTTATGACTTCCATGCCACCATTAAATTAACATGTGTGGTTTCAAAAGATGCAACTTCATTTTACGATGTCATTTTCAAAGGCCTACAGCCCATTGCTTGCTTGGCTTTACTAGCTTCTAACATTACAGTTTATACTTCTAAAAGGATTAAAAAAAGAAAAAAAATGAAAAAAGACTACAGCTATCCATTGATAAATAAGCACCTCTATTGCATTGTAAAAATCTGCATGGCTTCAGAAGTGTTTTTTGACAGAGGGACACATTTGCATTACAAATCGTTTTTACACAGACAAAAAGGAAGATTGAACTTGGAGATGAGAGCTATTACACCAGAAGCATTTAAGAAGTTATCTTAAAACAGTTTCTTCCTAACCACAGTGGGATTCATTTCCCAGGGCAACCGCCTAACAGAGCAGCAGAGTTGCAAAACTGGCATTTAAATTTGACCTTCAACTGCTGGTAATCCAGAAGGGATGAGCTTCAGCAGGAACCTGGGAGTTGTGAAGAGCCATTATGGCCCCAGAGGTCATAGTTGGGAGGACTTTTCCTAGCTGGTTTAGACTGAGCTAAATTGCAAATCCAGAATTGAACATTCCCTTGCTGATTAGAAAGAACTTTCTAATTGTTTGTTCTTCTTTTTTTTTTTTCATAGCTCATTTCATTTTCTTTTCTTTTGTATTAAAAGAATACTAATACGCATACAAATAAAAGTAATTCATGTGAACGTGAGGACTAAAACCTAAGTTTTCTTTGATTCTTAGTCACATAGTGCTTTCTTGCTTGTTGGCATTGCATTGAACAGGAAGACAGTTATGCCCAGAGGCTACCACTTGCTAACGGAAGTCCTCTGTTATGGATGCTGTGGGAAATGCTCAGAGAGTATACAGCGACAAATGGGAATTAAGAATATACTTCTCTTATTTATTTTATTTTTCAAAGTCATGCATAAAGCATGAAATGAGAGGACAAACTTTGATATATTTGGAAAAGTTTATGCCAGGGCTTGAGTTTATTCCTAGTAGCCACTAGTTTAGGAGATACTTTGTAATCATTAATCTCTATGTTATCATTTACTTTGGTGATAATATCTTCTCTACTTTTTTTCAGTGTGGTTGGCAGTGAGGAGACATGAAATAATAAAGGATGATGATAACAAAGGTAAAGATGAAGATGAATGAGAATGATAAAGCTAGATACAATGACTCATAGAAATTTGGATTTTAACTGGTCTAACAGTGAATCATTCAAAAATGTCACCTCCCTGGTGACACTGCATGTATTTCAGATCTATGTTCTGAAAGCTGTTGTGGAAGCTGTCTGGTGATGAAACCTCTCCAGCCTCTGGAATAACTAGATTTACTTCTACGGCACTCAGCTTTTTATTTTTTCTATCACTGATCTCAATCCCTGGTCTTCAGGACAATGCATAAGCTAATCAAGTGACTTCCCAAATGAAGTAAAGTGTAAGGCAGAAGAAAACTCCTCCATGTTAAGGTGTGTCTTCTGAGTGAGTCAAATAAAAATCAGAATTTCAAACTGTTGATTTATTATTGCTTTGTTATCATGACTCTAACCCAGCATGTCTTTATAACAGCCATTTCCTTGGACATACAAATAGTTCGGTGTACGATGGCTGTCTAGAAAAAATCCAGCCTTACACGCCTCTAATTTTCTTATTATATGGCTGGATACTTTTTGGACAGCCCTCACATATCTGTTTATCAATCCTCAGGTGAATGTTAATGGGATATGGTCATATCCACGAGATTCTGCTGCCAAAGCAGCCAGGGTCAAAGGTTTCCTTTAGTTTTTCTGAGCCTAATCTCTTTCAAATGATTTAGCTTAGTAAATTGGAATAACTGTACCTATACTCCACTTTTTAATTTTACAAAGACTGTAGAAACTTCCAGGCAAAACTCTCATTTTAGAGAATATGCCTGGAGGCCATGCCTCTCAAATTAGTGGCCATATGTGGCAATATTAAATATTCACTACTATAACGCACCTGTGTGTGTTTGTAATATATATGTGTGTGTTTAAAAGAGAGAAAGAGGTATGTGTGAATGGATTATTCTACATGGATGATTGGGGTCGATCATTCAGTAATCCAAGTGACAGTGCCTGAACCAAGTCAACTGCAGCTGAGTATTATTAATTTAGACCAGGACCACAAATAGATTATTGTAAAGCAAGATTTCATTCTTAGCACTGCAGAATACCTGCCTCTCAAAACATCAAATTCATGTTTTTGAGAATTAGAAATCCACTCAAAATTGGAGTCTATATATCAAATTGGGCAACATTCTAACAGTGAAACAAACTTGCTCAAATTCCATTTCTGCCATGGTAGATGGATTCAATTGGACACTTTTCTTAACCTTTCATAACCTCAGTTTTTTTTATTAGAAAAATGGAAATATCACTAGCATTTATTTCACAGGGTTTATAAA
This sequence comes from Craseonycteris thonglongyai, assembly GCA_004027555.1. NCBI lineage: Eukaryota > Metazoa > Chordata > Mammalia > Chiroptera > Craseonycteridae > Craseonycteris > Craseonycteris thonglongyai. Next base: position 53,891 of record PVKE010000930.1, on the reverse strand, counting down.
AGTTAAATATGATCATGAATAACATACAGTTAGCGTAGGGCCAGCACAGGGTACTCAGAAAGTATTTATTTGCTATGATGATTACTATTAATAATAAAAATCGTTAAAAAACTCATGGATCAGAAGGATTATATTGTTAAAATGTCCTTACTATCCAAAGTAATATACAGATTCAATACAATCCCTATTAAAATACTAGTGGGATTTTTCACAGAACTAGAAACACTAATCCTAAAATTTATATGGAACCACAAGAGAGCCCTCCTAGCCAAAGAAACTTAAAGAAAGAACTATACTACAAAGCTATAATAATCAAAACAGTATTGTCCTGGCATAAAAATGGAAGTGTAGATCAGTGGAATAGATAGTCCAGACTAAGTCCTCACTTATATGGTTAATTCATCTAAAACAAAGGAGGCAAGGATCTACACTGGGGTAAAGATAGTCTCTTCAAAAGATAGTGCTGGGTGAACTGGACAGATACATGTGAAAAATGAAATTGGATCACTTTCTTATACCATATACAACAACAAACTCAAAATGGATTAAAGACTTAAGTAGAAGACTTGAAATCACAGAACTTCTAGAAGGAAACAGGTAATAAACTCTTTTACACAGGTCTTAGCAATACCTTTTTGGATATGTCTCCTTGCACAAGAGCAACCAAAGCAAAAATAAACAAATGGGACTCCATCTAACTAAAGTTTCTGCACAACAAAGTCAATCATAAACAAAACAAAACGAAACAAAACAAAACAAAAAGACAACTTCTTGAATGGGAAGATATTTGCAAATAATACATCTGATAAGGTGTTAATATTCAAAATATATAAGGAATTCATACAGCTTAACATCAAAAAAATTTTATAACAAAAAAACAATCCAATTGAAAAATGGGCAGAGGCCCTGAACAGGCCTTTCTCTCAAGGGGACATATAGATGGTCAAAAACCACATGAAAAGATGTTAGACATCTCTCGTCACCAGGTAAATGCAGATCAAAACCAAAATGAGGTATCATTTCACACCTACCAGAATGGCTATCTTCAAAAATCACTAAATAACAAGTGCTTGTGAGAATGTGGAGAAAAAACAATTCTCATACACTGCTGGTTGAATTGTATAATAAATTGGTGTAGCCACTATGGAAAACAGTATAAAGGTTCCTTAAAAAATTAAAAGCAGAGCTGCCATACAACCCAGCAATACCTCTTCTGGGTGTTTATCTTAAGAAAACAAAAACATATATGCACCCCTATGCTCATTGCAGCATCATTTACAACTGCTAAGATATAGAAGCAATGAGGTGTCCAGTGATAGATGAGTGGATCAAGAAGTGACATATTAGTCAATGATACAAAAGAATGAAATCTTGCCATTTGCAACAACATGGATGGACCTAGAGAACATCTATATGCTAAGTGAAATAAGTCACACAGAGAAAGACAACTACTGGATGATGTCGCTTATATGGAGAATCTAAAAAACAAAACAAAACAAAACAAAACAAAAAATAAACCCATAGATATAGAGAACAATCTGATGGTTGCCAAAGGAGAAAGGGGTTAGAGGATGGGACACACACACACACAAAAGAAAACAGTGCTGCCCACAAAAAGTACCACTACCCTCAATTCTGAGATTACTTGAGTCACATAAAAGAATTCATAAAACAAATTCTCATGAACACAGTCAATAGTTTGGTGATCGACCGAGAATAAGGGGGAACAGGGGTGGAAGAAGGGGAGAGGGAGCTAATATACGGTGATGGAAAGAGTCGTATATCTGGAACCTATGTCATTTTTACTAACCAATGTAACCCTGATGGATTTAAGAATTAAAAAATGAATTCATTAAAACAACAACAACAAATAATTACATATCTAGAAGGTCCTTGTAATTCAGAATTGTCAGCATTGATTTGAAGACAAATTTTCCAAAACAATTCTTAAAAATCATCTTCTGTTTATAATCACCTTGTGACTTCCATGCGCCTAGGGACAGAATGTGAGACAGATGTGAGGGCTGTCGGAGGTGAGGCATTGCTTTTCGCAGGACAGGTCGGATTGCTTTTAGGCCTGGTCTCAGATTTCCACCCTTTCATTTTTTAAGCCCTCAGTTCCTGTCCTCAACACTGGAAGGTTACAGAATCCTATCACTGCCCGCAACCATCATTCAGGTTTGATACCTTCTGTGTCCGTCAACCCCTAGTAAATCCCACAAGCCCTCTTTCCTAATAAGTGAAGGACATTATGAATGCTATGGCTAAAAAGCTGACACGGAAGGACCAATTAGGTGCAGCTGTTTTCTAATATCTCCCTGACTTGGTATCCTGACACGTTATTTGAAAATACAAATGAAACTGCACCTAAAAGAACTCTCTCACTCTCTCCAGCTTCACTGTCCACAGCAATCCCAACATACTAGACATTTGCACTGAAATCTTTTCCTACTTTTTTGGCCTGCTTTTGTTCAGCAATACTTTCAAAAACATCTGTTCCCAAGGCAAATCTTCGAGCATATTTTTGTTTTTATGTTAGCACCTGCACAGATAAATGCTTCAGAAATAATATCATAATTCTTTTTTATTATAATGTAGGCTCAAGTTATGGACGTTTTCACAATTAGGAATATTAAAAAAATATGTACATACAAATCTTCAGGCAGAAATCCAACTTATGAAATGTAAATCCTCATTTTGGAGAGATGTTCAGATATCAAACATTTAGTTAAAACATGACAAATGTCCTCAATCCTCTACATTTCCAGAGCTATGTTAAAAACATAAACAGGTGGGAGAGGGGGGAGGGGAGTTAAATATATGGTGATGGAAATAAAGCTGACTTTGGGTGGTGAACACATATTGTAACACATAGACAAAGTACCGTAGAGTTGTACACCTGGAACCTATGTAATTTTTACTAACCAATGTCACCCTAATAAATTTAACAACAACAAAACATAAACAAAACATCAAAATGATTGACTCTTCCTGGCTTCTCCTTTGGCTCTGTTCTGGAGCATGGGTTTTAACACTTGACTAAGCTTATGTGAAAATATAATTGTCATTTAGGAAAAAAAAATCTCTTTTCTTTCCTGATAACTATTTTTTGTCTTTTTTCTTGATTCTTGAGGATGCCAATGTGATAATATTTTTTCCCTCAATGTGGTTTTTAGACCTTTAGTAGATAATAAGTCATTTCTGCCATTGATTATTTTAAGCTATAGAAGACTATATTTTATGAATACTTTTTCTATCATCTTATATGTTGATGCTAGCAACCTACAAAAAAAGAACGCAAGCAAAATATCAACAAAAATATGCAATATAGGGGAAGCCGGGATGGCTCAGTGGGTTAAGTGCTCACTTTGCAGCGCCGGGGACTGGGGATCAAATCCCGGCCTTGGCCCGTGTGGAATCATATGCTGAACTGAGAGCTCCCCCAGTTCAGTTCTCTCTCTGTCTCTGTCTCTGTATCTCTCTCTCTCTCTCTCTCTCTCTCTCTCTCTCTCGGTCAAAAATAAATAAATAAATAAATAAACATTAAAAAAATGCAATATAAAGTATTATTTATAACAATGAAAAGGTTAGATAATGTTTTGCTTTGGTGATATTTTTATGTATGATTACTGAGAAACTAATAAGCATTAAAATGTTATGTATGATAGATCAATAAGAAACAAAGTTAAAGATTTATTTGCTATTATTTTATATGGCGATTCACTACTTTAGAATTAATTATTATGTTATTTATATTAACAATACACTGAGTGACAAAATTTTGATTAAAACATAATATTAATGTAAACAGTAATGAAGACAATGTATTGCTATGAGATTAAAATAAACTATATTGTAGGCTTAGATGTATCTTGATCAATAAAATCATTTCCATGTTATTAGGAAAAAGCAGTTATTAGAGCATGCTTTGCATAAACAAACAGATTATTATTTCATAACAAATTCTACTAGAAATAATTTTGTTACAGTTATTTTGAGAAATTAATTGTGACCTTAGGAATAATACTGACTTGGTCACATGTAATTCGATGATGTGATTTAAATCACAAGTTATTAACCTCGACTGAACTCAGGAGTGAAATCTCATAAAAACTTTGAAAAATGTAGTGAATCAGAAGAAATGTTAAACTGAAATAAAAACAATAATGAGACAGCCAGATCATGAAAAATTGCTTGATTCAGAGAACTTTTAAAGGTTAGAGCTGTATTAGAGGTTTTAAAAAAAGAAAGCAATATGAGAGGAAAAATACAAGGAAGAAGAAAGATTAATATGTTCACTGCCTGCTTTTTGTTTTATTATGCTCATTTCTTTTTCTAAGAGGTTACCACTTTTGCAGCTGGTCAGAAATATTACATTCCTTCATGTCTCAAATATGATGAAGCTTAATCATACTTCAACTTGAATAACATATTAAGCAGTTGTTAAAAATAAAAAAGCATTATGGATATTTGAACGGAGACACTGATGGGACAAAAGCAGCTTCTCTTGAGGTGTGAATTAAGACTATCCATTTCCTAAAATATTCAAAAATTCACAAATATTATAGCAACTAACAATAGGTATTCTGAAACATAGGTTCAAGGTGCTTTTTGGTTTGAGATAGTTTCTTGGTACTTTTACAAATATGTTTAGCAGTTTTATTTTTAATTAATTTAACTGACAATACGTAGGGAAGATAGGGGATTAGAGTCATTATAAAATGTTTCAGGATCATATGCATGCAAACAGTTTTTAAATGACAACAAGTAGCTAAGTATAACTGTACTATATAATGTGAAAAAAAGCATATCAGATATGAGTAAAAAGTGGTATCTAAATTATGTCAATTTTTACCTTGAAATAATTGCATAAATTTCAATAAGCAATAATTTATTTTATCTTCATGTTTTTCTGATTTTTTGCATATTGGCAATTTAGTATACTTAAAATAGTTGTTGCTTCACTGTCATATATGAAAGCAGGTAAGTGATACCTCTATGCTAAATAATCTTAATTTGCATTAGTTTAAATTTTTTATATGCAATTTTTTGTTTCCATCTTTGTCTGTTTTACTTTTCACTCAAATGAATACATGAATATATGAAAGTTGATTTCTAGAAAAAAGAAATCTTCAAATCTGGCTGCCAGTCAAAAGATTCATGTATAATATAATAGATGTACATTAGTTCTTAATATCAGCAAAATGATTTCAGAGTACTAATTTTGGTCAACACAGTATATAGGTCTTAAAGGCATGAAAATCAAACTGACTTCCTTCTTCCTGCCAAAAATCTATAGCACATTTCTGACATTTGAAATGCTACATTCTCTTTTGGAATCAAAGACAACAGCACCAGAATGATGAGGCAATCATGCATTCAAATGTGCCACGAGGCTTGAAAATCACTGTGGTCAGAAAGCACAGTTAAGAAGGAAGGAAAAGTTGACCTTTCTTCTTCCTGTTAAAGATCCATCCGAAATCCATAGCCTTTTGGAAAAAAATAGACTTAATGGGCATTAAAATATGTTGAAATGGTATGTTGATTAATGGTGTGTCAACAATTAGTGTCCAAGGCAGGAAATGTACCCACTAGTTTAGACAATGACAAAGGTTGAAAACTAGTGAAATGGAACAAACTAAATCACTGAAAAGCTGAAAATTGTTTTAATCTTTTAGTCACAGTAATAGAAGCTTTAAAAAAATTAAATATAAAGCTGGTATCTATTTTGTTCCTTTTTTTCCTCTACATGAGCTTGGTCTCTACCCTTACCTATGTGTGTTCGTGTGCATGTGTGTTCTGAATAAGTATTTCACATGCTATGTAAGCAGCAAAGCTTTTAAAGAGGCCCACAATAGATTGCTGAGAAATTTTATAAGAATTTATTTCCACTTATCTTGAGGTTACTTCAATATTATGCATGTTCTAAATGAACTATATTTCTATGCAAGTGCAGAATCAGAATTCCTATTTTAAAGAGTTACTTCAAACCATTGCTTCAAACCCAAGCTGTTATCGTAGTTTTTGAAAATGTTTTCACATGCTTGTAAAAATAAAGCTAATGTTTCTTTTCTCATGCACACGCATCATGAAATAACTAGATTAAAAACAAAATTTTCTATAAAGCATAGTATTTTTCCATACTGCTTATAAAAATGGTAGATTTCACTTAACTCTCCTTTTAAAAGAATTCAATCTCAGTATCTTCTTCCAAGTAGATTTGAAGTAATTTGTAAAATTAAACAACATATACAATTAGGGATAAATTTTGACAGGACTATTGGGAGCAAGGAGCAAAATTGTTAACAAATAAGTCCTGGTTTGGTCTGATCCGATATAAAAATCTCCAGTTGCCACAATTAGGCACAAAATTTGACTAGGATTTTCTAGGATTATAGAAAAAATTAAAATGTTAAGTTACATAATTTTCACTTTTTGAAGGAAGAAATCAAATTTATTTGCAAGGATAAATTTTTTTCTGGGAACTAAACTAAGGAAGAAATATATTAAACTCTGTGTGTATAAGATAATGAACAAAAACTTTTAAAGTATGATCTTGTAACTTCTGTGATTGTCTCACTAGGCTATATTATAAACTTAGCACACTTTTGCACTGGTGAGGTAAACTACACTCTCAATGATATTACCTGTTGATTTAAGGTTGAAAGCTCCTTTAGGAGAGGAACTGCCTTGGATCTACCCCTTGCAGTATTTATTAAATGAGAGATTATTTATCCCCTTCCATTAAGAGCTGGAATTAACTGTCTTGAATAGCAGTTTAGCTGGGAATAGAAATCAATTCTTTTTCTCTATGCATTTCAAAAGCATTCTTGTTTTCTATTAATGCTCATGAGAAAAAATTTGCTTGAGTTCTTCCTTTGGTTGGTCATCTGTCTCTTTTCTTGTTATGTGAATCTTATCCTCTCTAATCTTAGCATTCTATATTTTCTTACCAAAGGTTTTGTTCCCCCCCGCTATGCACGTGGTGTGTGCATTCAGTCTGAGGATTCATGTCATCCTTCAGGTCTGGAAAATGCAGATCCATTATCTCCTGGAATGCTATTTCTCTTCTATTTGATTAATTTTCTTTCTGGTATTCCTGTAACTTGTGTTTTATAGCCTGTCATTTTATCCTCCATGTTTCTTATTTGATCTCTCATATTTTTTCAATCTCTTCATTTCTCTATGCTCTGTTCTGGTTAAATACCTTAATACTACCTTTCTCCTTGTTACTGTTTTTCCAACTATATATTTTCAAAGATTTATTTTTTATTGTTTTTGACACAGAGAGAGACACAGAGACACAGAGAGAAGGGGAGGGCCTAGAGCAGTCCCCATAGTTGTACATTAGTTTTCGATATAGTTTCTCTCCACAGGTGGACGTGGGCCTGTGTAGGGCAGGAACTGGGCCAGGGGCCTCCTGGATGGGAGGTATGCCCCTGTGAACTGGGGGCTTTCTACAAGGAAAGCATGCCTGGGGCAGGAGCTGAACTGGGGGCCTCCCACACTGGAAGCTCGCTCAAGCAAAAACCAAACTGAGGGCACACCCCAGCTTAGCATATGAGTCTACATGGGCCAGGGCTGGGAATCAATCCTCAGATCCTGGGGCTGCAAGATGAGCGCTCAACCTGCTTCCCTTTGACTCTAGGGTTTATCTTATGTATTAAAGTTTTTAATTTTAAACGCCATATTTTTCAGAATTTTTAATGGTATTTTTTCATATACTCTGCTCTTGTTCCCTTTCTTGCTATTTTGTCTGATAGTTTCTTATTACTTATGGATGTTATTCTTTCCCAAATCACTTTGAAGATAACAAGCATATTTACTTAAAGTTATTTTCATATACAGTAAACTCAACTCCAAAACTGGTTTCACTGGCTTTCTTAGCGTTAATTATACTTCTGTTTTACTTACTGTTATATTTCTGTTACTTTTCTCAGGCATAGAGGTATTTATGTTGTTTTGGGTTATAAATATGCCCTCATTTTTTTTTTCCTTTTTTTATTCTATCAGTTTCGGTGTTTAGAACCAAGGAGACAATAAGGAGGGGATGAGCATGAGTAGGGTGGAAGTCAAAGTATGAACCTACAACCAAGCCATCTGCCCAGGAAATCTCCATTGTCTTTTAAATTACAATGTCAACGTATTAGCCTGATGCACACTAGGTACGATATCCCCTCCTGGAGTCTGAATTTAGGAGACAGAATAGCTCCATGCTCCCTCCCCTCCCCTCTCACCACCACCCCACCCCACCGCACACACTTTTCCATCAGCTACCAAAGAGCCCATAGCACTTGCATTAGAATTACTGTATACAAAACACTCGTTGAAAATGCACATTCTTGGGCCTCTCTCCAGATTTACCACACGGGAACATCTGAGGGTGGGAGCCCAGGAGTTTGCATTTTTCATTGCACTTTATTTGTTTCTTTGGTAAACTAAAGTTTTGAGAATCAGTGCCTACCCAGAAACTTCCTAACTGTAAAATCCTATTTCTGAGAATCTCTCAACTGCTCATTCATGCGATCCCAAGACAGACAGTGAGGGCCTCTAACACAAAAAGCAAGAATCAACTACACTTTGGTTTTATACATGAAAGTAAACACTTTGAGTCAAAAACCTTCCATGAAGTATCTTAAAGGCAAGAAAGTATGCTAAAATAGTTATCTCGTTAGTTACTCTCAAGAACTTACTGTCTGTGTTATAGCCATGGTGCTCACCTGGTGACTGACAAGCCATTGCAAAGCTTGAGAACGAAGAAAGCTCTGAGGGACAGGCTTTAGATAATGGCTCTTGACCACAGGAGCAGGGCTTAGGGATAAGTCCATGTATCAAATCACTACAGCTGATGGGCCTCCCAGCAGGTTAATGCCCAGATTTAACTCCCTCCTTTACACCTGCCTCTGAGCACACTGAACCAATGACAAGGAAAGCAGCATTAGTCAAATAATAAAAAATGATGACAAGAGCTTGTGTCCTGCTCATTAATGTACAATAAGAATATATTTTAAGGAAAAAAGGAGAAAATATTAAAACTGTGCATTAGTTCCAATGGAGTGAGTAAAAGAAATATTTTCATCTCTCCCACCAGTAATGCAATATGCTGTATCAAAAATGAACAGTGAAGCTTATGTCCAAATATTTCTATAACCTGGGAAAACTTGTCTCTCATTTTTGTTCACATGGTTTTCATTTGCGGTTCTCATGTTTAAGATAATTTCCCATCACTGTCCCTGCTTCCGCTGTTAGCCCCTCCTCACTCCTTCATTTTCACGTGGCACTGATGCTTACCAGCGTCCAAGTAGAAAGTGAGTCCCATTAACTACATCAATGTGTCATAAATGGAAAGTCAAAAATGTATCTCACATGAGAAAAATAACGCCCTTTAAAAAATCTGGGGGCAACAAGCCAGCTGAGAGCTAATGATTAGCAAGACTGGGCAAAGAGAAATATAAAGACAGAAAGAAAGCTGGTTCCTTTTTCTCGAGCTGCTGTTGCCCTCATTTATAGCTGACAGGGTGTGTGATTGACATATGAATAACCAAAGAAAATGTCCACTTCTTTGCAGTTCACAATATTCTCCTTATCGTGTTGTCCTCGGGATAGATTTAAATACACAAGTCAAATCAATCCTCCTCTCGTTACTATCTTTCTGACAAAATATCCGTGGCAGTGAATGGCTGGGGCAGAGGCACCACCCTCCAGTTCTGCGGCACTGGAAGTGACTACAGGAGCCTCCTCCCATGCACATGCGGAAAGGGGTACCATCATGAGTGCCATGCAGTATCTAGCTCCAGTGCTGGGTCTGTGCCCAACAGGAAAAAAAGGCTGCGCCAAAGCTCCTCAGGCGATTTCAGTTGAAATGAGACCAGGAGGTGGCTGTTTTGTCTGCTCCTTGTAACTCCCAGCTGGAATAGGAACTGTATTTTCTCACAGAATTGTGTTATGACAGACGTTATTACATTTTCTGTTTTTCCTAGGAGCCTGAATGTGTCTCGAACAATAGCCCCAGAGGGGGTGCCCCAATCAGATAAAAGCCAGCCATGTAGCTGGGAGGTAAGACCCAAAATGTCCTGAGAGGGCGATGTGGCATGTTCCTTACCGGCACCGAAAGCCCAGTGTTGAAAGTGGGTGTTGCTAGGAGTCACCTCTATTTGCCCTGGCTGCTTACCTTTTCTTCCTCTCATTCGGGGTGTTTACCTCATTTGTCAGAGTGCCCTGGCACAGATGAAGGAAGTTTTAGTTATCTGAAACCTCTGCCTGCCATGTTTATCTAAATCCTCGACCGGCTTAGGTTATCTGCAACCCACCTCTTCCCTGCTTTGTTGACTTAGCCCAACCTGAAGTCTCACTTCTTTAAATAACCTCCACACACTGCTAACTCCACAGGAAAGAGGCTGCTCAAAGGCAAACAGGTCACCTCATGTGACACTTTCTTTGAGTCCTTCAGCACTGATGAGGAGACATGGGTGATTAAAAACGAGTGCTTCTTGAGTGAATGGGTACATTCTATGTCATCCACATAGAACTTGCTGAATTCCAATGAGAAAACAGTAATATAAAAGCGAGCCTTCATTTTAAAGTGTTTCAATTGGGAAAGTTCAAATTTGAGTTTTAAAAAGCACTGAAGTGTTATGCAATGTAAATCGAGCACATTTGCAGCTTTACTGTGAACCCCTTACCACCCTATCTTTATAAAGTTCTCACGCCAAGATTTCTGCAGTCATCTCCTCTTCATGGAAGATAAATATTTGCACTAGGTCTTAGGATTTTCTCTAGGAGAAAACAATCTTTCCAGTCAACGAGCTTTCAAAACTTTACCTCACATTTCCAGGAATATGTGGTATGCATTTCTGCCTGATTTTATTTATGTTTTATTGTCACAGAAGGAAGCATAGACTAAGGAATTTGGATAAGTGGACCTCTGGAGAAATGGCTGATAAATGGGTGTTGCTCTTGTGAGGAATTGAGGGGGAAAAGTTTAAATACATCTAAGTTAACATTTATCTCTATTCCTGCAATGATTTACTAACAAAATGATCTGAAAAGGAAAAATCTCTGGTCAATGTCCTATCTCCTAGTGCACACTGGGTGTTAGGTTACACACGGGCCTGTTGGCCTTGTCCCATGGTGAGTTTATGATTACACTTCCAGATAGCTCTTGCTAAGATAGCCAGTCAGGATGAAAGACAAATTAACCTCTGAAGATAGACATGGCAGGTACATTTGAATTCAGTAGTTTAGGTTTATAAAACTGGGCAGGAGTTTGCTATAAATATTAACTGATTATTAAAATCTCAAGGTTATTTATATCAATTACATATATATCAATTCTGAAAGGGATTTTTTTTTTAAATATATATTTTATTTATTTATTTATTTTGACAGAGGAGAGAGAGAGAGAGATACAGAGACAGAGAGAGAACTGAACTAGGGGAGCTCCCAGTTCAGCATATGGTTCCGCACGGGCCGGGGCCGGGATTCGATCCTCGGTCCCCGGCACTGCAAAGTGAGCGCCCAACCCACTGAGCCATCCCGGCTTCCCCTGAAAGGGATTTTTAATGCATTGGTATTGTCATTCTAGTGCTTGTTAATACTTTTTTAAAAAAGATTTATTTTTATTGTTTTTGACAGAGAAAGGGACAGAGACACAGAGAGAAGGGGGAGGGCCCAGAGCAGTGTCCATAGTTGCATGTCATTAGTTTTCTACATAGTTTCATTCCACAGTGGCACAGTGGGGACAGGGCTGCACAGGGCAGAAACCTGCTGCGGGCCTCCTACATGGGAGGCACAACCCCATGAGCTGCGGGCCTCCTACATGGGAGGCACACCCCCGTGAGCTGGGGGCCTTTTACATGGGAAGCAATACTGGGGCAGGAGCCGAACCAGGATCCTCCCACATAGGAAGCTCGCCCTGGTGAGAACCAAACTGGGGGCACACCCCAGTTCAGCATATGGGTCCTCATGAGCTGGGGCTGGGATTCAATCCTTGGACCAGAGCCGCAAGTTGAGCACTCAACCCACTGAGTCATTCTGGCATCCCCCTATTAATAGTTTTTGATAAAATAGAAGGACAATCTGGGAATAAAGAAAGAATTTCTTAAAATATCATAAAGCATCAGATATTATGGGAAACCAAGTCATTTGCTAACAATCTATTGGAATATCTCTTTCAAACGATGCAATATATCTTGAGCAAATGTCAATTTCATTATTGAAACTTTTAAAATTCAGGGTCATTTTTTATAGTTTTAATATCTTCAGTCTCCAAGTCTTTTTTCTTATTGAAGGTCAGAGTGTAATAAAATCCATTCATTCATTCACTCAACAAATGATTAAGGTCCCAGGTCCCAACACCAATGTCATTCAGGTTAAAATGTTATAAAAAGTAACAAACAATGTGACATTTCCTTTCCTGTTGTAATGACATTAATTTAAAAAATCTGAACTATTTACTACTAGCTTTTCCTTTATAGAGGTTTCAAGGGTCACACTTCCCTATATTATTTTGACATATTTTGATAAATTTAGTTGCTGTGAAATGAAGCAGCTGACCCTGGGAATCTCTATCTATCTTTGAATAAATATATCTTGGTTGTATTAAGATTCAACCTAAAATGGTAAGAGTCAACCAAAAGTAAAAATTTTGTTTTCTAAATTGATAACCAAATTTATTTAATCCTTCTCATATTATTGAATTTATTCTATGTGAGATTGGCTTTTATGGTAGAACTCTGTCCACCAGAACTGGATTGAGATATTCATAAAATGAGTACAAAGCAATAAAACTGAATTCCAGAGGCCACACATAAAAAATCAGTCTTCTTATTTTACAGTCACACCATGGCTAGAAAGTTCCTCAGATCACTTCCTTGCAATTCTAATCAGTATAAATGGAATGAAAACATCCTGGATGTAAAGGTTATGATTCTCCCCCCGCCCCCATACATCTACATTTGTTTTATTACCTTCTTCTGTCCTAAAGGTTTAAAGATGGCAAATGTGCTTGTCATGAATAAGACAAGAATTAAATGACTGAAATGTAATTAATCAAACATCTCAGTCTATTTTTGTTAGTGGAAATATAGGCAAAAATTAAAACATGCTTTTGCAAATTCACTTTTTAACATTAAAACACTGTCTTTAACATTTCTATCTCCATAGGCTCTCAAGGAAGGCAGTGAACCTGATGTTCAGACAATAGTAACAACTCACCTTCAAAGCATCTTATTATTTTAAGAGTAAAAATGGCCTTTATTAACCATTTGAAAAAATTTACAGGCGAAGAAACAGAAAATTTAATCATGCCCCAGGGCAGCTTCAACCACCAGTGTTCCTTAAGGGTGGGGGGGTGCATTTCTTATCCCTCTGGCACGTCCTAAGTATCATAAGTCTATGTACTCAGCATGCATTCACTCTATTCCTGTTTAATGAACGACTTCCCGATAAAAGCTCATCAATTTACAAAGGGAAAGGTGAGGAGAGAGCTGAGGAAGTTGTCAGTTGTTGGGTTGACTATTCCCCGTGCCCTCCCACCAAAGTTACACAACATCAACTGTGAGTACAGTAGCAGATACACAAGAGAGCTGACTGAAGTGCAGGGGGGAGATCAGGGACTAGTCCATGGAGACTGTGGGCTGATTTTACCACATGCGATACCAGGTGGAAATTAAAGGGGAATGGATGTTGAAGAAGCCTTTTGCGGGGGAGTAGTGAGTAAATACACCTCTTACCTTTTCCAGGTCTGAATATAGGCTTTGATTTCTTATACACTTACCAAAAGCCAGGTCAGAAGCTAATGAAAATAGTGCCATGATACAAAAAGCTTCATGAACAGCAACTCTCAGCTGCCTTCCTGATGCTCTATTCTATTTATGAAGAGAACTGCCTTCCATGGGCAAGTGTCAGCACTGACTGGTGATGAAGAGCATTCAAGGAGAATCCAATGATTATGCGCCTCCACCTTGGCCTTGTCCTCCGCTCACAGCACCGTGGTTACATTTCTCAGGCTCCTGTATATTCTAATTAACAGTAAGCTTACATTGATGGGATTTCCTAAGTGTCATCCTGTTTCACTGCAATATAATAGAATGCATTAATGAATAAATGTGCTTTATTTACACACTGCGGTTTGGGGCCTCTTGAACTCAGAATTCAGATTTAGGCAGCGTGCGCTTCACATTAGCAAAGCCCTGACATTTTTATTCAGCCTGGCTGCACGGCCTGCATACAATGTGTCAACATGAGAAAGTGGAAAGATGGTCTTTGCAGCTTCCAGTTCTCAGTGCTCTGATTAGGCATACACTGTCAACTTCATTTGTACTTGATCCATAAAAGGAGCTGCTTCATGATATTCTCTTCAAATTCTGGCAAGTTTTATTGATGGCTTAGATGTCTGAGTTACCGTAGTTTTGCTTCTATTAAAAACTCAAATTTGTTTTTTAAAGTGATGAATTATTTCACCTTGCAGATATAGTTTTTCACATTCCAAAATAATATTTCTGACCTTGGGAAAGATTTAGATTGAATACTCTCTGTTAACCATTCATAAATTTTCCATGTTTAGGTTACACACTGAAAAACTGTTAAGAACGTTATATTTAATAGTCCTCATGACATTTTACTGACCTGAATAATGTGAGGGTTGTGGCTATTCTTATTTTACTGGAAGAGAAGAGGAAGTAAAATTTCAGGAAAATTTTTTTATCAGATTGTATTGATGGTGATGGAAAAATGAATTAATATATTCTGAAGCAAAATGGGAAGTCCCTGTTTTTATTACTAATTAAGAGAACAATCTTCATACAAAAAGAACCTGCTCTTACACTATATCCTGTTTTGCAAAGGTATCCTATTGTCCCATGGGGGTAAGAATATGCCTACGTTAGCAAAAACCCACCACTACTCTAGATGACAGCTAATCTACTCTGAAGAATAGATAATATGTAACATAATTTAGTCTGATGTTCCAACTCCATTTCACTCTCCCAATCATCAGCTAGCAAGGCCCTTACCATCTAAAGTTTTTCAAGATGAAACATAACACAAGATATATACTACTCTTGCATATGCTCGCACAGTTATGATACAGTGCACCACGCTAGTCAGGGGTCTTCTAAAACAGATGCACCATCTTTTATTTATTACAGATTTTTTTATTGTTACAGCTGTACCATCATTATATTTCAAAGTAATTCTTTATGATCTGTTTGTTTGAACTATGAAAGTACAGTCATTGTGCCTTTGTAAAAATGTCTTACTAGGGAAATCTTATTCTTGACCGATCAACCTTAGGACTTAAAGTACATTTCACTTGACTGAACTGCCATCTTTGCCAAACTGTGTCTGAATGATGGGAATATTGAACAGCCTGGCTTCAAATGTGCTCACAATCCCACTTGTGTCACATCTTTGGCACAAAATATATATGTGACCAAAGCAGGAACCTAAAAATCTAAAAATAAATTTAAAGCACTTGAACTCGGAGATATCTAAAAGACAAACGGGCTTTGAGATATACATATAGTTCCATCATGGTTATCTGTTTCCTTTTATTTTCAATTAAAAGTTGTCAGAGAAACGACAAATATATTTTTTAATGAAGAGTAGTTATGTTTTAAATTAGTTTCATATTTTAGGGCTTACCTGTTTTTTTTTAAATTGTATTCAAATACCACATAGCTTACAAAAATTTGAGCTGTCTCATGAAACACTCATTTGGCCCACCAAAATTTTATTAATATAATTTCTCTCCTACCTCTTAGTTCACATCATAATTGTGGGATTAGAAAAGTTCAGACCTAAAGAACCAAAAAGAAAGTTTCACCCATATAATTTTGATGAAAACCAAACTAACTCCCTAACTGATCCAAAAATAAGAGGTGAAGTGTATTAAATTTTCTTTTAAGCTCACTGGAAAAATTTCATTATGTCCCCTTTGATTTATTTTGGGCCATGGATGTGCACATGTTTATTTCTATGGAGGGTTATGTCTACTTTGGCCCAGAAGACGGACTACAGTACTAATGTCAGTGCAAAATCTTTGTGCTTTGAAGAACTGCAGTAACTTTATTTTCACTGTAATAGCAGACAGTTAGTATGTAATGTTTGAGCCATGTGAAATGACTGCACACAAAACTGTACACTAAGGGAGTACACATTTTTGTGAAGATGGTATTCTGCCCATTAAGCTAGATACAATTTAAAAAAAGGTTTTCTCCCTGTAGTTTTGAATGAAACAATCAAGAAGAGCAAAGGAAAGGACATTGCATTTGATATTCCAATAAAGTGAGTTCAGTGCACTGGTACTGAGATAAGAGTTAGAGACTTGACCATTACCTGAACTAAGGACAGCTATTGAATTGCCATTTACGTCACTTAGCAAATGTTAACAGGTTCATGAGAACCAGTGTTCTACACTGTCACATGGTCCAGCTATCTCTACCTTTTAGGACCTCTGACCATTTGTCTTCGCTAATTAACATCTGTAAACTCTGTTTAGTACAGCTAAGAAGAGTTATAATGAAGTGGGTTGGTAAATAGATAAAGTGGTCTCAAAGTGGATATAGTGATAATGGGCCATACTATCCCCTCCCCATCCACTTCCTTATCCATTCCTTAGGTTTTTTTCTCTATTTGAAACTATAACGGATAACAGAATAAAGAAAACATTAATGTAAATGTTAAACAAATGCCTCTAAAATTTTAACCCCAAGATACCAAAGAAATCAACTCTGCTATGCTCAGTCATTAAAGAAAATCTGTAGGTCAGTGTTAATTTATAACCAATAACTGCAAGAGAAATTCACATTATAAAACAATGAAATATGTGACTCAGTGTCTCACGTAATGTTCTTACTTATCTGTGGCCCTGGGGAATAAAACAGAAAAGCATTTTGATAAAACAGATGTTGAATGGTCTCAGTGGTAAATGGCTGAAGGCTTGCACCATGTAATTATTATAAAATACTATGCATCTGGTACAAAGTTAGGCCTTATACCAAAAGTCATTTAGGACAAAATGAGCAAGGAGACTTCCGGTCTCATGGAAGTCTGAGTTGTAGTTTATAGTACAGTTTTAACCTTAAGTTCTCCCTTTATGAAATATAATTTATTGCATGACAGAACAGTAAGTTTCTCCAAACCACCAAACAAATAATTAGGACATTAAACTGAACAACTGTGAGCTATTACTTCAAAGAAAATATAGCAATGTAAAATTGTACAAAGCAATCTGGTTCCCTGGTAAAAATGATGAAAGAATGTAGACCATTTACAAATGATCTTTTCATTCATGAAAAGCTAAGGTCTCAAAGGAACTCTGGAACAACTTGCATATGAGTTTATCACTAATCCATCATCAGAAAAAAAAACAACAACACAACAACTTTGCGCTGAGAGAGAACCCTGCTAATGTATTCTGAGTCCACTGGAGCAGAAGCAGGAACATTTGGGCTGTAATATTTTACTCCATCCCTACAACCATCTGCCCGTCATGGGTCACATCCACTATGTACCATCAGCAAAGAGTTGCTCTGCATTTATATTTATCAAAAGTCAAATCTCGAAGCTGGTAATGCTTTGCTTTCCTTCTACCCCCAAAGTGCAATGCAAGTTCTAAATTAACCTGATAAATAAAAACAACAGGATATTACTATATAACCCATTCCAAGTAAACATCTCTAAAAAGCAGCAGTGATTTTATAGTGGAAAAAAGAAAGACTTTCAGTAACGAAATAACACTAGTATGAGTGAATCAGAAAAAAACACTTGGAACTCCCTTAATTAGAAAAACAGAGCTTAAAAAGTATGTTTGGATTTTTTTGAGATTCATCTCAAGTACATGATTTTGATATTTATTATACTTTGTTAGACTGCTAAATTGTTACAAGTTTACCCATCTTCCAAATTTTATTTTTCTTATCCACAAAGATGTTATATCTTAAAAATAACCTTAACGTTATATGTAATATGCTAACTTTACAATATCAACAGTACTTGAAAATAAATGAAATGTGCCTTATTTAGCCAACATACAGTGTTTTATCGATATACAAACAGAAAAATGTCATGTAATGAGATGATTAAGAAAAACATGAGCTTTGTGTCTTAAAGGTTATCCATTTTAGGTTACAGTAATTGATCCCAGTCACTTCAAATGTTTAAAACATTCCAAACCCTCAGCCAAATGTTGAAGAAATAACTCTGCCAGAATTTCAGTAGAGAAAATTTTAGAAGGCTGTTCAAATCCAAAGAAAAAGAAAAATATATATTATTGCTGAAAGTTGTACGTGTGTTCTGTTTCCCAATGAAAACCATAGCCAAATAAGCTTTCATTAAATTGGAACAAGATGACAAATACTGAAGCTGAAAATGCATACAGTAAATTGAAACATTAAACATTACATAAGGTCTCTAATGTGTAACAAAAAAAAATTGAGACCAAAAATAAAAGAAAATATTTTCAATATCTTAACAGCTGTCTCCTCTTTCCCCCAAGACACACAAGTAAAATCGGTAATGGCCTTTGAAACCAAACTTCAGTTTTTAAAACAGCAAAAAAAGGAATACTGGTAAATTCATAAATTTCACTACCAAGATGCTACAAACATAGGAATAGTTACAGTCTTTGCAAACCCAGCCTATCTGTAGAGCCTTTTACCATAGTCAGGTGAGGTGACAGATTGTCAGAGGCTCACTTGCCATAAACCTCACCTTTGCAATAAGAACATGTTGTATATAAAACTTCAAACTGGCAGGCCAGCAGTGATCTTAATGCATAGCAGTTTGGGGTACATTTTCCACCTTCTATGAAGGTTATAACAAAAACTGAACGAGTAGTGCATTGTACAGCTCAAATGGGCCATGGCATAATGCAGAGATTGCAGTGGAAAACTTGTTTTGTTTTAGCCGGTAGGTGCTAGCAGATTTCAAATTTTTCTTCTGACCAGATAGTTGAAATATCACCAACTGCTGATACAAAAAAACAAACCTCAAGCTAATTTCTGCATGCAAAGCTATATACTTGTAAACAAATTGTACCAGTTATGGAGCATACTACTGGCTGTTACAGCATAATGCACAGGAAACAGTGTTTCCAGTGTCTGCCTGATTGCTTTCACTCTAAGGAAATCATGAATATGTTTAGAATTCAGTTAACAGGTTCTCTGAAGAAGCAAGTTTTGACTATTTTAAAGATGAAAATTAAAGACCAGCTTAAGTATTCTAAAACAGTGTCTACACTCATCCCTATCCAAAATATTTTACCCAAAACATTTACTGAGATTTTAACCAAGGTGAGAATTTGGCATTTGAGGTCTACTAATTCCTGTAGGTATCACTTAGCTATTACAGGTTATACACAGTAATTTATAGGCTTATTAGTCAATGCATCTGAAAGCCAAAATGCTCTTCCTAAATTGTACAGGGTAGCTCACTGGTATGACAGGGCCTGTATTTATCCATCATAAAACTAAGTCCAGCACTGTGCACAGTGTAAACATAAGAAGGCAATCAATAAATACTTGCTAGATTATGCTGAGTGAATTGAACTGAATTGAACTGAACTGAATTGAACTGAATTGAACTGAAGAAGTAGCAACTATCCATTTAACTCCCAAATGAGAGGCCACATCTTTGGATTTATTCTGTATAGGGCACAAAGTATCGCCAGTTCAAAGAGGAAATTACCAAATACTTTCTGATATTGATGCAATGACTTCTTTCTACCCTAAAGAAAGGAAGCTAGTTCTTGCCACAAACGTGTCTGTATCTAGTTGAATTGGCTGTTTAGGTAAACAAAAATCAGAAATGTTAACAATTTACTTTTCCTCTAACTTTCCATGGCTTTGATAATCACAATCCAAGTCTCCATCAAGATTTTGTTTTTATGAATTAGGCACAGTAAGAGATTAAAAACAATAACTAGTAAGAAATAGAACAGTTACAACAATATACTGTTATATAAGGTATACCATTGTGGTTTCTCACTCTCTGATAACCGATCTGATAACCATGTTGCTACTGAGTGATTAACAAGCAGGTACGCAGGGATGACTCACATCACAGGCAGGATGGAGCGGGATAGCAAGGGATTTTCATCATGCTACTTAGAACAGCATGCAATTTTAAACTCACAGGTGGTTTATGTCTGAAACTTTCCATTTAATTATTTCGAGTGGCGGTTGACTGTGGGTAACTGAAACCACGAATAGCAATACCGTGGCCAAGTGGAGACTACTGTATTCTTATACTGCCTCCAGAAATACCAGGCTTCATTATACCGGTAATAGTGAACATTTACTTAGACCCACACACTCCACATAGATGTGGATAAATTGGAAGTAAGCCAGAGATAAATCCAGGTGATGAAAGAAATAGAATGAATGACTTATGAGAAAATGAGAAAATCCAAATGTGCTTGGATGGGGGAAAAATGAAAAATGACATAACTGTTTATGGAGCACAGTGGAATTAGTATAATGATTTAAAATAGTATCATCTGTCTCTGTCTCTGTATCTCTCTCTCTGTCAAAAATAAAGATAAATAAATAAAAACATAAAAAAAAAACCAGTATCATCTATTCTAGGAGAAGGAAGGGGCTGGTTCTCAGAAAAAAAAAGAAGGCAAAGTCATCCCCTTCCCTAACCACCTCAAAACAATTTTACCTTTAAGAACTTTTGGATTTTAGTAACTTTAGAAAAGAGTGAAAAATGATCATCTGGGGCCTTTCAGACAATCCAGACAAATGTGAAAAAAAAAAAAAAAGTGCACAGGCAGAGTGAAAATAAATGACCTCTTGCTTCTTGTCAAGCTTCAATTTTTATGTTTTATAAATAAAACATTGTTATTTTAAATAGTATATGCATTTATCCTTCAAGCCTCATGGGTCTTTTAGCTAAACAGTATTTTTAACCTTTAACGTTTTCATTTCCCTTTTAATGGGCTTAGTATGTAAGCAACACCCAAAATGCATAAGGAGATCAGCAACTAAACTAAATATTTTAAGTATAATATAGTATTTCAGGCTAAAAGGTGGTCTGAATATTCTTGATCTAATTAGACATATTAGGCAATTTATTAATTTAGTACTTTCATTCTGCATATTTAGCCATGAGGGCAAAATTTTATTCAAAGTGATTTTTTAAAAATTTTCAATTAATGCTCCCCAAAAGCATATTGAATCTTGTAAAATTACTTCTTAGTTTTGTGGTAAAAAAACATTGGTTGTGGTAACATGTTGGACATTTCTAGTTAAATCGGTTATGGGTTAATTTTCTGAAAGAACTAGCCTATATAGAAGGCTCAATGCTATTCCTAAAACGCTTAGTATGCACATTTGTTTCAGAAGTGTCGTATCAGGAACAAATCCACGTGTTAAGAATTGTCTGATAATATTGTTGAGGGATTAATCTTGCAGACTAGATCATCAGCACCATTATCTTTGGCATTCTGTGTGCACACAGTTCCATTTTAAGCATGAAAAGCCTTCTAATGCCAAACAACAAGAGCCTATATATTGAATGATCTGCCACCATTCAATATTTAATCCTGCAATTGAAGCCACTAAAGGGATACAGCAAAGTAACAAGATGAATGAATTGTGACCTCAAACTTGCAAAAAGACAACCCAAACAATTTATCTTTCTGGCCTGTATGGCATTTTTTATCCAATATTCCTATCACTTCTCCTCAGTTGGGGAATTGTAGATTGATCAATGCCACATTAGCAAATACTTGAAATGAGAGCTGGGAATTCAGGCAGTCCATTGTTTATGCATTAAGAATATTCTTGTTCAATTTAGTTTATCTAAAGTCTAAAATAAAGAACTTATAATTAAAAATAAAAGATTTTAAAGATTATATTTGTCCTTTCAACTGTAGAAAGGACAACAAAATAATCCAGCGTCTGTAAAAAATGAAACGTATAAATGAATAAACACAAAACATAGAACTTCATGTCTCAGAGCTTACATAGAAGTATTTGAAAGTGTACCATCCTCAAATGCAATAAAGCCATGCTTCAGTTATTAAGGAAATAAATTCCACCCCAATTCATCGGTTAATTGCTTACTACCACATCTCTTGAGCATGTGATTATATGTTTTTCACAAGCTAAGTGAGGTCAACCTGATGTGTATGTGGTTGACGTTAATTCATATCACTTTTTGCTACTTCAGTCACATATGTGTCAACTGTGCAAGGTCAGCTTTGTTTTTATATTTAAGTTGGGGGGCGAGGATAGGTGAATGTGCTCTTTCTACTTCAAAAAAATCTTTGTAATAAGAACAATTCTCAGATTTCTGCTCTAGATATAAACCTAAAGTCGGCAGCAAGAGAAGCCAGTGGGTTGTTCCCTAAGAACTAACAGGCCAAGCACAGCTTAGCTTAGATGCACTGGTGACCTACACTGTAGGTTTTCAAGTAGCCCAAAGGTGATGTTTCTTTTATTCTACTATTAAATTGTGTTTTAAATCACCATGCTACATGTGACCCACAAACTATTCTTTGCTGAGATTACAACTATAAAACTGTAATTATTCTCTCTGCCCGAGTGTGTGGTTTCTGGTCAGTGAATAAGAACTCTAAATGACGCCTATGTCATAATCTCAAGTTGGCCACATTTCAGTCGGTATTTATTATATCCAACAGTTTTGAGATACGGAAGGAAACTGTTAATGTATATTAGAGGTATCATTATTATTATGAACATGCCAGCAATCCACTGTGATAAAGTGTCATTGACTTCCTGCCAGCTCTCATGGATTGGTGACATTTTGTTAACCAGTCTACTAAAAAAATCTATAACAGGATATTAGATGGTATTTGAAAATAATATCAAAGCAAGGGGTCAGGCTAAAGAAATCTTGTATCTTCAAAAATGATAACTGGGGGATGTCAGGATGGCTCAGCAAGTTGAGTGCTCATCTTGCAGCCCTGGGGTCTAACAATTGAATCCCAGCCCTGGCCAGTGCGAACCCATATGCTGATCTGGGGTGTGCTCCCAGTTCAGTTCTTGCCGGGGCAAGCCTCCTATGTGGGAGGCCCCTGGTTTGGCTCCGCCCCAGGCAAGTTTACCATGTGGGAGGCCCCCAGCTTGTGGGGACATGCCTTCCATGTGGGAGGCACCTGTCCTGGTTCCTGCCCTGAGAGGCCCTGCGCCCACCTATGGAGTGAAACTATACAGAAAACTATTGACGTGCAACTATGAAAACTGCTCTGGGCTTTCCCTCTTCTTTTGGTCTCTCTTTCTCTGACAAAACAATAAAAAAATGATAAATGCAAAGTCCATTAGCTATGTTTATCAGTGTCTGTGGAATTTATCGTTGTGTTTACTAGGAAATTATAAGATTATCTTTTCAGCTGCATATATGTTACATAAATTATATGTGTGGGACAATCATTTCAATAATCTGATTATATAATATTTGCTCATATTTCTAACCACCTAAGTTTTAAATTTTTGTAGTTTTCTATGTTATTCTTCTCCAGTTTCTTACTTTACTTCTATGTATGTCTAAAGATGTATGTGTGTGTTCTTGTGAATAGAGACAGGGCCATTCATAGCAGTATGCTCTTTGGTTTTAAAACAGTATTAATACATCATTCTTTCATTTAAGCAATACAACTTTCTTGGATGACAAAAAATGTTGAACTAAACACTCTTTTTCCTAATGACTTGTCAACAATTGCAGGAAAATAAGTAGGAACAGGATTCAAATGTAAAGATTTAAGTAAACTAATCTGTCACTTAAGAAGACATTTTCTGGTAGCTATTTTTAATGATGTGCTACATAGATATGGTGATGGAAGTGGGTCTCATTAAGAAGAAGCCCTCTGATAGTATCTTTTATCCACTAAGACATACTGCCGTTTATTATGCTTAACTCTTTCTTTCCCCCTTGGATCTTTAACCTCAGCCTACACAAACTCCCACAACTCTCACTCCTTCTTATAAAACTAAATTCAAATAACTCTTCTCATTCACTACTAAACTTTGTTTACAAATAGCCAGGACAGTTTCTTCTTCCTCATTGTTTCTTCACTTACACCCTGCATTCTGAAGACTCCCATCCGCAGGAAATTAATTTCTCTCTTATGTTGTGCAACATTGTGCACTCTGTAGTGTGTCTGTATTTTTCTCCTGCCCCTCACCTGTCTCCCTTTCTATTTCCACCCCTACTCCCAAATGATTGGTGGTTCCTTCTTTCAGAACTCCCCTCAGCCAGACCCATACTTCATGGCAGCTTCGTCACTTCATCGTCATATCTATGTCTTTCCGATCTCCACCTCCTCTATCCCAAGCACCAGCTACGTTTTCCAAAAATGCTGGTTACAAAATGGTGACTGGATGTACCATAAAGCCAAACACATATTTCAAGTTACATATAATTAAATTTATCAAAGTTACATTGGAGTGTGAGTTTACTGTTTATTTCAGCTTGCAGAAATGATCTCAAGTTGGGTGGTAAAGTGAGAGATGCTCTGTGAATAAACATTGCTATTTCACAGTTAAAGCTATTCAACTGATTTCAATTTTTCCCTCTCCCCAGTGATACTTGACATGTTAATGCTTCTTATTAATTACCTCAACTCTGTATGGTGGAGCAGGTGGCTATAGCGATGCAAAGCAGCTTTGAGGAAGAATTACCCTTCACTATTTAAATCCCATAGTCCTTATACTGAAAATGTGATTTTTTAAAAAAGCTTGAGATAAAAGACCATAATAGATAAAATAGTCATCAATCTGATATATCAGTAACTTGAGAATATTGCAGTTGAATTACAAGTAAAGTTAACTAAAAGCAGGCAAAACTCTAGTCAGATCCTACTCTCTGTAGCATCCTTTTTAAAATTAAGGAATAAAACATTTGAGCAATTTGTTCGGCTTATGCCTGAAATTGCTTTAAACTAAATATTGTGCTATATTCCCCTAATTCTCATTACAAAAGTCAGGTTTTTGTCCATTTTGAAGAGGAAGAACCCGACTATAAAAATGATGAATTCAGAAACATAGAGAAAATTTCTATTGGTTTTGTCAATAAATATTAAGTGACAATTGTATGCAGGGCAGTGCCAATGATTTCTTCAACGTAGATGTCTCCTTCCTAATTTTTTTAACCTTGTCATTTATAAACACAGTCAAAAGTATATATAGTGCACTTGAATTGACCTTTAAATAAAAGATGCTACAAGCTGACTAATCATTAAATGCCATTAAATTTAGTGAATCTGCTCAGTTGCTGAAAATAAATGTTGTCTCTTAATTGTGCATTAGTCTGGGTAGCGAGGCAACATGGCTGTGCTATCACTTCTAACAGTTCTGCAGCTGTGTGATTGTGATGTAGGTCTCGTAAGAACAGAGGCCAGTGTCTTATTAACTATGTCCATTCAGGGCCTAACAATGGGCCCATAGTAAGTCCTTTTTCATTATTTTTAACTTTTTTTCTTTTTTAGAGAAGGCATGAGAGAGAGAGAGGGAAGGAGGGAGGGCCCAAAGCAGTCTCCATAGTTGTACATCTTTAGTCGTGACATAGTTTCATTCTACACAGGTGGATGCAGGGCCATGTGAGGCAGGAACCAAGCCAGGGGCCTTCCGCAGGGGAGGTAAGAACCTTTGCTTCTGAGTGATCTCAGTGGGTTTAGCATGTGGGTTTGCAGATCTGGGGCCAGGAATCAAACCCCAGACTTCATGATTGTGAGACAAGCACTTCACCACTGAGCCATCTCGGCATCTCCTGCAGTAACTAACTCTTCGATGAAAAAAATATGTAAGTGGAATGAGGCCTATTGGAATCCTTTAGGGCATCTGGGTTTATTTTAACTTCTGAGATGCATTAGATATGCAATTTTATAAAAGTTAATTATCTTCCCTAGGCCTCAGTTTCCTAATCTGTAAAAGGAGACTCTTCCTCCTCCTCCATCATGGGCGTGGTCATAAGCTTCATGTGATGCTCAAATATCTATCTATCTATCTATCTATCTATCTATCTATCTATCTATCTATCTATCTATCATCATCTATCTATCTATCTATATATTTATCTATCTATCTATGCTGTAACTGAAAAACTTACAACAGTGGATATTATTATTTTTATTATAAGTGTAACATAAAGTCTCTAAAATGTATTTTCCATGCTGAAATAAGTTTCATGAAATTTTGAAATTTTATAAAATTTTAAATCATTAAATAATGATATGCAATTAGGAATGGGACAAGAAACACAGAAAAGAAGGATCAGGACATAGAATGAGCAGTTACTCTCTTAAATGAATGAGCACCTACCATAGGCATGATATTGTGCTAGGCTATACAGGAATTACCAAGATACTATGACAGTGGACATCACAGTATTCTGATCCAAATCTAGGCCAAAGTTAACATATCGTCACACAAAGTAGGATATATGGATATCATAAAAATCAAAGAAGGCTGAAGCGATAGCTGTTTTGGAAAGGATCAATAAAAGTGTATGGTAAAAGGTCACTTTTGAGATAGTCTTAAAAACACGAACAAAATTCTGAAGGGGTGTAGGCATGGGGACAGTTGTGTACTGCAGGCTGAAGGGATGGAACAGAGTTGGGAAAGTGTAAGTAGTACAGAGTTACTATAACAGACACACAATTCAGGAACGTCTCAACATGCTGCAACCGCATTTTACTGTCATTACACTGCTCACTATCTCGTAGATCAGGGCGCATTGTTAGAAACCTCAAAACCGATATTGTAGTCCCACTGTGCAAAGTTGATCATTTTCTGCCATTTTCCAACCAGGTAAACCAAAAAGAGCTCTCAGAGGAGCCCTTGGCAACAACAAGTCCATAGGTCTCTTCTGGAAGATGCTTCTGCTAAGTTCTTCATATCTATACAGTTCTGTGACTCAATAGCCTCACACAGATAAAGCTCAGAGGAAGTGTAGCAGTTAATAAATTATTAAGCTGCTTTCCTTGAAATTGCAAGATGAGGCAGTACAAAGAATTGCCCCAGTCTGTGAAATGCAAACGGATCTGTAAATCTCAAAAAGAAGAATTATCTGAGCTGAGGAACAGCTGGTCCTGCAGACCCCATATCCCACCTGGGATCCCCCCTACGACAGCCTGTCACTTTTAAAGAGTCTAATGCTAATACAGTCAATGAAACATAAAACTAGACTAAGGGAGGTGGGCTATGGGCACCCTCAAAAGACTTCCCTTATGCTTCGTAAAATGACCTTTATAGAGTCATTTACTGAAATGTAGCTTTGAAACTACAGCGTTGTGTTGGCACAGACATACTTTGATATTAGTATCTGTTTATAATATGATGCACAGTTAAACAAATTTGCATTTTGTCATATTCCTTGTTAGACAGTTAAATTTCAGATTTCTTGAGTGATTTTACTCAGTGTCAACGTCCACTGAATGAAATAACTAATTCTTAAAATTATTGCATGTACTTTTTTTTCTGACAGGTAAAATGGGCTTCCTATTACATTAGCTCTATTGTGACATCCAATTTCTATGACCTGGGCCTAGTTCCTTAACCTCTTTATTCCATCTACCAAACTCAAATAGGCTCACTTTGCAGAAATGGTTACAACAGGGGTCTGGCTTTGACAAGTTATCTGAATGTGGAGTTTCTGAGCAGAGTTTCTAGGGTAGGTGGGAAGGCCAGCTGTTTGGGGGGATCAGATTAGTTGAAACACAAAACTAGTACTTTCATCTACGCCTCCCTCCCTTGCAGACATCGGCAAACAGTCAAGATGAAAAGTTGGAGAACATCCCAGTTTCATTTAAATGGGAAAAGAAATTTGACATGTTAATGATGTGGGATGTATTGAGAACATCCTTCCTTCTTCATTTATGACTTTAGACATTTCTATAGAGACGTTACAATATAATTCACGTTTGAAATTTCAGTTATAAAAGGGGCCAGATTTAATAATGCTGACTAGGAACTGTAGAGCAAAGGAAAGTCTTAAAACAGCCTCTACCTAGAGCAGCCTCTAACACAATGCTGGTTCTCAGTCTGCTCTTATGGCAGGGTCAACTACTTTTGGTCATAGGTTCTAAACCCTTTCAAAATGGTTCTTGGGTTTATAATACAGATAAATGTTCCTGAGAAATTGGGGTGGCCAGAGAGCTTCATATTCAATTTCTTCTATGATCTAAGATTCAGATTCAAAAGCATGATAATACAACAAAGTAATAGCAAATGTCCAGATGTTTTCTGAAGTTAATTTCATATGTCCTAGAGAAAATTACATTTAAAACAGTAAGTCAGATGATGAGTATAGATTCTATAGAGGCTTGAAATTCTCTTACAGTGTGAGAGAACAGGGAATAGTTAAGTTGCTGTGTAACATCCTGCAAAGTATATAACCTGCTTAAACCTCAAATTTTTACTTATTAAATGTGGTGAATACTCAACCATGCTTTGTAAGATTGTTTTGAGGATTAAATGAGATAACATATCAAAAGATTTAACATACCTTAGTGCATAGAACTGCTCAATAAATATTTATTGGACCATTATTGTCATTATCATCATCATCAGAAAGTTGTTTTTCAGGAAAACAAGATAAGGGAAATAGCTTCCAGGAAGCTTGATGTGGTCATGGCAGAGGATGGTGAGGGAAGATTGTTCATTTAAGTCATCTAAGAAGTGGTTCCCAGATTCCAGGGAAATCGTGATGAATCTCTGAGGGGCGGGGGGAGGGGCACAACTGGAATTGAGGAAAAGAAACAGCCATGGAAAAAAATAAACCAACCTAACCCAAGATATCCATATGGTTAAAAACACCATAACTCCCAAGAGCTAATAAGCTTCTCATTATTTGCGAAAGTCTGTTCTCCACTTGGGCAAATAGATCAACATTTACATATCTGCTTAACCACTTGGAGGAGAAAAATCCAACACAAGACTGAATTTCTTTTTCACTTTCAATTATTATCCCTTAGAATCCAGAGTTCTATTTTATATATCAGCTTTTCTCTTGAAAACACAAAGACTTCCAACAACATAATAAGGTATAATTTCTATCCTTTTTGTGTTGACAGTACGTAGACTTTCTTGGGAGATTCTCTTTTGTGAGAACCTATTCTTGGGAAACACTGTTGTTGATTA
Source organism: Craseonycteris thonglongyai (assembly GCA_004027555.1). Classification (NCBI taxonomy): domain Eukaryota; kingdom Metazoa; phylum Chordata; class Mammalia; order Chiroptera; family Craseonycteridae; genus Craseonycteris; species Craseonycteris thonglongyai. The sequence continues at coordinate 24,783 of PVKE010000930.1, read as the reverse complement.
TTCACAATTACTAGGGTTCCAAATCATACTGTGCTATGCTTACTAAAAACTTTAAGCCAAAGGCAGAGAGATACTTTGTGAATTCAGATTGATTGCATGATTGATTTTTTCCAAAGTTCACTGTTGTGTTCAGTGTTTATGTTCTTTCCTACATTCTAATCCAATAAACAGTGAGGTTTTGCCACTCAGTACATAATAAATGTATTCTAAATACATTTATAATATTCTTCATAGAGCTTTACTTTTTTAAGGTAAATATTACCTTTCCTAGATATAGGATCAAAGGTGACCCAATATTTAAAACCAAGTTTGTATCAGTTTAGTGACTTTATAAGGATGCCATTGATAAACATAACAATATGAATAATTTATTCTTTTAAAGAAAACTGTCATAAAAATTTTTTAAAACATATACCTGTCATCTGCTAATGATTTTAAGAAACTCTCCATTTATATCAGTTTCTTGTTGAAACGATTTATCTTAGAGGCCGAGAAAAAGACAAAAGATAATGGTAATTCCAAAAGCTACACATTTTTTACATTTCAATTCCCATTTATTTTATTTTTATTTATTTCAAAAATAACTTTTAACAAAAGCCCCTCCCAAATATTGTACCAAGTATCATAATGGATTTTTATTGAACAGAGTAATGTTAATGTGTTATTTTATAAGATGCACAAGAAAACTTTCATTCACCAGATTTACCTTATAGGATTCCTTGCTTGTGCAGTTAGTTACACACTCGCAACTCAACATTCTCCTGGCTTAAGGTTTGGATGCATTCTGAATTTAAGGTTGAAAAGCAGATAGATATTTTTCCCCAGAAAGCTTGGTGATATGTTTGTGCTTACAACAATGGAACCAGCTAAATAATTTCAGATATGCAAAAATGATTCTAAAGCTGCAGAACAGTTTGTTCCACTCACTCAGATGATTTTCCTCTGTGGTTGTCAATTTATCTTTTAACTTCCTTTGCACTGAGTCTGGAATGCTAACTTTTCAATAGAAAATCCTGAAAACTGTTTCGTAGGAGCTGGGCTTATTCAGCTTTGCGATTGGATACTAGTCTTAAGCACTTGTACCCAAATTGGGGGGTGGAGGGATAGCAGTAGAAAAGAAATGTGAAATGCAGGCAAGGGGGAATAAAGTGGAATAAGAAAAAAGAGTCATGAAAAGAGTCTGAAAAAAGGAAGAGTAATTAGAGGAGGGAGCAAGCAGGAAATTGCAGAGACAAGGGAAGGCGCAGTGTGAAGGCTCAAGTTGCAGGAAGAGGATAAGCTGTATTTTTGGAGAGCAGCGACTATCCACTCTCATCTCATCTATTACGTTGCTGGCACTTCAGCAAAAATAACACAAATGTTTCACTATTGGGGGTGTATTTAAAAGCCAGTGGAAAGGAGCAGAACTAGTACATTTATTCTATGTATTTTCTAGCCTGTTCAAGGGCTACTAAAGTACAAATTATTTGGGGGAACATTAAATATAACACATGCATCTCTTTGTTGACACTCTTTGTTTGTAAACACACCTGCCAGTAAAATTGTTCAACAGCCACCTGCATTTACTCTGAGGTCTTCTCTCAAAGTAATGGTACTAAATGAAGAACAGTTTATAGTTTCAAGAAGAAAAAAAAACACATAATTCAACAGCACAAGTCATTTTTAAAGAAAACTTTGCCAAATTTTCTGAATATAAACACATTAACTCCCTTCCCTTATAATTTTGGCTCTGAATAAAATGTCACATGTGAGTAGTGTATGTTTCTTCGTTTGACAAAATCGACTTCACGGGGTGAGTGTGAAAGATATGAGCATCATTACTGAGCCATTTTCCAAGGCTCTTCTGAGATCCCTTCCCCAACATATCCATCTTCAGTGAAACCTGACTGCTAGACTTCCCAGACCCAAGGTCGATGGTGGAGGGAGCATGCAGAAATGATCTGCAGGGTGGCATTGTTGGCCGGGAGCTGAAGGGTACGCACCATCTATGCACAGAAAGACAGTCCTGCCACGGGGAGTACTATGATAGGTCAACCTTACGTACAAATTCTTAGGACAGAGCTGCTGCTTGCCATACTGACAAGGACTCTCTTCTTGACCAGACTTTGGTCAGGCTCTTTTGAGCTTTCCACCCACTTCTGCTATGTCAGCTCAGAGAATGCCTCACACTCCAGATCTGATGAAAGTCCTTCTCCCCACCTTCAATGGATAAATCCTTGGCCTGCCTTCAGCAGGAATGCTGCGAAGTCAGTGTAGCAAGAATCTTTCTACCCTTAATGTCTTCATCTACTGACTGCCTTAACCTGCTCCTTGGCCAGAAGTCTCTAATGGTTTTTGTTGTATTTGGAGTTGAACCCAAATGCAACATTGCAAGTATTTGACACAATAGTCCTGAATAAGGTCTTCATTACCATTTTAATAAACTTCAGAATAATTTTTTCTTTAACATCAATTCTATGTGGTCCCAGACCGTGGATTCCAAATAAGAAACTGGAATGGTAAGAACTGGAGCAAGGCTGAAGGGAGTGGGAAAGGGTTTGGTTTGAAAATCAGGGGTCTCATGCCACTGGGTCTGGCACTGGGTAACTTGAAGAGGGCAAGGTCAGGTACCAGAAGTGTGATCAAGGCAATGGGTTCATGAAGAGTGGTTTTTAAAAAAATCACACGAACTTGGGGCTTATGGCTGCCCCCTCTGCTGGCCTTCTGATGCGCAGTTGACCTAGCAGAAGGTTCAAGCCAGCATTCCGGATCAACAGGGTCTGGGCTCTGAGACCAGTCTTAACACCACAGGCCTGAAACCTTAGGAGATAGTAAGCAGGAGGTCACACCCTTTGAGAAGTTGGGGAAATGAAAGTCCCTCTAAAGATTTCTTGCATAAATCTTCACCTGCAACACGAATGAGAAAAAGCTGAAAATGACATAGCTCAGCTGAGCTATTTTAATTGTGAAATATGCCACAAAATAACTGGATGTAATTTGAAAATATCCAAAAAACTTGAGACAAATATCATACAATCACAATCAGTTCATTTAATCAGCCATTTAGTTTAATAGGATTAATACCATGATAAATGACGACTGCAGTTTCTTTTAGAATTCACTCCCTTTCTCTTGTCAATGATGAGGTCTAAACAACTAAGAAGCAATTCAGATTTCATTGTCTTTCTACTTGTATCTAAAAATGAACTTATCTTTAGCAGCAAAACTCTTTGGCTCTCTTAAGTGGCTATAGAGAGTCAGTCAAATCCGCATTTTTAATGAACTATCCTCTGGTTCCCTCTTCAATAAATGCCATCAGAGCTTTACCCTATGAGGTTTCTCTGCTATCATTACTCTGAAAGCAAAATGCATATGCTATTTATTATCTTGCAGTGTCAAAAATATTCCCTCACACCTTGACTGTAGCAGAAAAAAGTAAAATAAAAAAGCAAAATCTCAGCACCTCTTCCCTCTGGATAAATGATACTTAGCTTTTCATTCAGAAAGCGATAACTATTTGCCTGGAGTTTTCCCTCTCTAGTCAAATCTTCAATCCTAAAAAAATGTCAACTAGGCTATTCTTCCTCAAACTCATTACTTTTCCTTCAAGGGTTACAGATCTTTTTTCATCCCAGCACCTCAATCATGCCACTGCCCTGAGTCTTGTCTTCAGCCCCGTGGTCCCTCCAACTTACACGCTGACTGAGATATCACTGGAGGGGCCAGGCTGCTAGGAACACACACTAGGGATCCATTTATCTTGGGCAAGGGAATTGACTAATAGGCTTTTCTCTGTCTCTAATTTTTATGATTTCCCTTTTGTGAGGGGGATTCCCAGACCAATTCTTTCCTTGCTGTCAAAAGCACCTGCTCTCACTCCTCCACACACCACCATCAGCCCCCTTCCAGCTGTCTAATCTCGTCCCAGGCCAGAGCACAGGCCTCGCTCCAGAGGCCACACTGATGGAACGGCTGCAGCCCAGGGACTTCAGGGACACACCGGCCCTTGGCTGAGCATGGAGGCAGTAAGAACGGCTGTCCGTCCCACTAGCCTGGCTGCCCTGTCATCAATGTCCTCCCTGTTCCGAGGGCCAAACAAGAAGAGGTTCAATATGAGGTCAGGAAGGCAGAGAGGGCATGCAGTAGAGACTTTCAAGAAGATTTTACGAAATGAATCTGGGATGTCGGCCAGAGCCTGGGTTAACCTCAGTTGCGTCAGTGGTAAACTAATCACCCTCCTGCTGAAATGGAAAAGCAAGATGTGGCCATAGTTAAGTATTGGAAAACGGGTGAGGTTTGTGAGCTGCATACATTCTCACAGTAGGGAGACGTTTTACATAATTAGGAATAGCTTTGCCTTGGTTAGTTTATTTTTTGTATGGAGTTCAGGGTGTCTGTCTTGATATTATCAAAATCAATCAATAACATCATCAGCATGTGTGTATGTTATGCAGAAGCATAATTTATACATAACAGATACATCATTTATGAGTCCAATCCAAACCCACACATATTCATTGTATGCTTACTCAATGCCAGGCACTGTACCAGCCATTGAGGATGCAACAGGAAGCAAAGTGGACTTGGTCTCATGGAGTTTCTTGCCTCACGTAATCCTCTCACACAGTTCCTTTTATTCGTTTCCCTTGGCCTCCGCTCCAGTTGAATCTTACTGAGCTCTTGGGGGGAATTCCTGTACTAGTTCTTTTCCTGAAGAAGTTAGCATGCATCGATTGAGTACTGAGTGCATACCAAGCACTCTGGTAACACTGTACAATGATCATCTCATTTACTCTACTTAATAACCTCATGAACTAGGTACTATTATTAACTCCAGTTACAGATGAAAAAGTGGAGACACCAAGAGGTAAAGAAAACTGTCAAAGCCACCGTGCTAGCTAGTGATGGCGCTGGAACATGGAACCAAGCAGTCTGGCTGCAGAGCTAGACTAACTACTAGACTGTCCAGCTACACAAGCTTCTTACAGACCCTCAGCCACTCAGCTTCTCCTTCCTCTCATATTATATACAGAGCTGTGAAAGCGATGCTCTGCTCATGTCTAACCATGTCCTCCTCAGACACCTTCAGTGACTATTTTCAAATTTCGAAATAATAAACAAAGGTCTCATAAAAAGCCTTGTTCAGTTTCCCTTTGCAATTTTCTGCCTACCTCAATGGACAGCACACACTAGGGGACTTGGACTATTCACTATTCCCTAAAACAGTCCACTTGCCCCATTTTTGCCCCATTTTTATGCTCTCCCCTTTTCCTGAATTGCCCTCTAGCCTCTGAACATGTGTAACCTCCTCCCTTCAATTCTCAATGAAAGTCCAAAAGGATCCTATAGCTTCCTGCTTCAACTCTCCCAGTGCTTGTGGGTGCCTCATAAGGCAAGTGCTGTCTCCCACATACTCAGTTATTGGCTGGCTCTCAGGGAAATGTGAGCTGAGCTCTGAAATCAGATTGGTCTGAGTTCGATTCCAACTCTTGAAATGTTAGCTCTGGGACCTTACTGAAGTTGAATCATGTCTCTCTACTTACAATGCTTTCATGGCTTTCCACTGCAATATGGGGGACAAGAGACTTCTGGAATCAAATATAATTGCTTAAGTCAATGTAAAAAATCCTACCTCTACAAAGCCCAACTTTCCTCTACAACCTTATTTCCCAAGTCAAACCAATCTTCAGGACCATATAGTACTCTCCAGCAGCCTGTCTGTGGTTTCAAAGATGCTCCAGTGGTTCTGCCGTATCTCAGACTTTCACAGTGCTATCCTACCTGTAACTTCTGCCACTATGTCATCTGACTTGCTTATTCTGATCCCTCAAGTCTCAGATTTAAACTTGTCACTTTTTCAGAGAAGACTTTCTTAACCATCTCATCTCTCCTTCTTCACTGGATACTCTCTCTCACTGAAGCCAGTTCCTTCCTTGTATGCGGTGTGATTGCATGGTTTATACAAGTAAACCCATTGTGGTTTACTTGTGTAAGGCCTGTGTTTCCCACAACACGTGTAAGCTCTCATGAAACAGGAACATATCTGCCTGATTCATCACAATATCTCCACACAAAGGCACATGTAAATGCTCAAGACAGACAAACAAAGATAAATCTTTGAAGCTGAGCAGAGTCTGCACAGAGTGGGTGGCCAATAATTGTTAGTAGACCAACATCTACTTCTGAACCACAATTCCCCTGACTACCCCTCCCTTCAGCCCCAGGGAACTTGCTGTATCCTCCCCACAGCCTAGCACAGTGATTTGGGGATCATGGACACCCACTGATACTGGCTTTAACTGAATGAAGCTAGGCTATCTGAAACCATGTCTATCTATCTGTCTATCCGTCTATCCATCTATCTTGTTTTATATATTAAACCCCAAACAAGCAAACAATGAAAATATTTGGGTTAAAAAATAAACTGTGGTTATATCCAAATTCAAAATTCCATAGCCGAACAATATTTATTTGTTGAATAGAGAGAGTTAGAGAATTTTTGCATAGTGGGTTTAGTGTAGGATTGCTGGACAGAATCACAATTGTCTGAATCTTACTATATGGGTCATTAGAAAGCTGTCTGCAAAACAGAGAAGGTACTAAAACTAAAAATGTGTTGTAGGTTAGTGACCATTTAACTTCATGACCAGACCAAAACATTTTTAAAAGTGAAAGGAGATAGTATTGCTTATATTGAGACAATAGAAATAAACATAGATTGTTCCAGGGTAGGTTTCTAGTATCCTGGATTTGTGGAAAGCTCAATTCTAACCATACAACACCAAGAAAAACAAAGGTTTTTGTTTTTCCCCATCAATCCACCTACATCTATTATTTTAAACTACTGTCTTCATTGATTTTTGATAATATAATATTAGGTTGTCATTCACCTAATATACTATCAACATAAGATCTGATTCAATGGGGAAGCTGGAATGGCTCAGTGAGTTGAGGGCTCACTTTGCAGCCCCGGGTTTGAGGATGAGTCCTGGTCCTGGCCCCACCCATGCAGATCCATATGCTGAACTGGGGTGTGGATCCCAGTTCGGTTCTCACTGAGGCGAGCTTCCCATGTGGGAAGCACATGGCTTGATTCCTGCTTTGTACCACCCTCACCCACCTGTGTGGAATGAAACCATGTCGAAAACTGATGACATACAACTATGGAGACTAATCTGGGCCCTCCCTCTTCTCTCTCTCTCTCTCTCTCTCTGTCAAAAACAATAAAATAAAAATAATAAAAAAAAAATATCTGATTCAACTTAGTCGAGGTTCACAGAAAAAAAGGAAGTGATTGGACCAAAAGACAACAGAACACAGTGAAGGGGAGGGGCTGACGTGGGCCCCTCCGGTGTTGGAGCCCTGAGTAGTTCAGCCAGGCGCCAGCTTCACTCTGCTGCTCGTCCAGGGCTGTGGAACTCCCAACGTGACTGTTTTTATCCTCTACCCTAACTAATCTGAGCTTGCGTCAGAATTTGTACTTTCAACACATGGAGGCTCATTACATTTATTGCATTTTAAATGATATTTAAAATTGAGGTAAATAATTTAAAGAGAAAACATCTAGGGCTTGAAATGAATATCTTTAAATATAATGCAATCAGGTAGATATTTCTGCAAGGTTTGGTGACATTAATGTGGTGATACTGAGTAACTGCTGACAATTAGTCAGAAGATGGAGCAGAGGTCTTGTAAGAAAATTACTCCCAGGTGACAAAATATTGAAAATTCAATTATACAGTTTATTATAGACTTACATTAGCAACTATATTCCTAATAAAGACTGGGATAATAAACAAATTAATGGGAACACAGGGGAGTACTTTTAGAAATATTTTTTGTCCTTACACTATTCTACAATGTTGATTTCTAAAGAACTCCAACGACAGTGTAAAGCTTGCTGAAGAAAAATTTTAATATTAATTATATGTATAAGAACATGATATACTAAAGTACTGAAGATTATGAAAATAATTTTAATATATAATGACAAAGTGCAATAAATTTAACATTTCAAATTATACACATGTAGAAATCATTTAGGAAAGAAAATCTAGTGAACGCAAATAAAAAGAAACTATAATAAGGAACACACAAATGGTCTCAATTCTAATTAAAACAGTATGTCATGGAAGTCAATGCATTCATTCTCCTTGTTACAAATGTGGCTTCATAAAACAGCCACATGATAAAACTCTTTATGAAATATTTTTATTAGTCAGAGTATACAAATATCTACTTTACCAAAAAGATGAAGCTGTTTGTCTGCACAGAGCTAAATTTTTCTATGATGTCTAGTTCAATGGCATGTCATTCATTCATTCAGTTGAAAAAATTTAACTGGGCATAGCTTTATTGCTACACAATCCATGACACAGATGCACAATTTGAATTTCTTTTCTCTAGATATTTATGATCTAGCACAGGAAAATAAGACAGACACATGCATAACTCCAAAATAATGTAGTAAATGTCACGGAAGAGCTAGAGTAAATAGGCACTATGGGAATTTAGAGGTGGGTCACCTCAGTTACCTTTTGCATTACAAGGCTGACTAAAAGGAATAGGATTTAAGTTGTCTTAAAGATCAGCAGCATTTTGACACATGAGGAACAGCTGGACGGGTATTCACTGATTTACAACATTGCACGACCAAGGCAGAGACAAGAAAGCACATGGGTTAGTCACAGCATGGCCCATGCAGACCTATATGCTGAACTGGGGCTTACTTCCCACGTGGGAGGCCCCCGGTTCTCAGGGGTGTGCTTCCCACTATGTTGAAACTAATGACGTACAACTATGGAGACTGCTCTGGGCCCTCCCTCTTCTCTGTCTCTGTCCCTCTCTCTCTGTGTCAAACAATAAAATCAATCTTAAAAAAAAAAAACTGTCTAGGAAGATAAGGGTCAAATAAAAGTTGGAGCAGGCTGGCCTGTCTGGCCCTCCCATAACCCAGATGGGGCTTTTCTATCTGCCTCTTTAACAAGAGGCAGAGAAAAAGAAAACCTCACCAGGAAGCAATGGGACCTATTGAAAGTAAGAGAAGTTGACTCTTTTTGTTCAGGGTGATGACCAAAGATGTGACAGATCTATAATATTGCCAGGACACCTAAATTGCAAAGTGAAGTATGGATTTAATAATCAATGAAGCAAGTAATTATGAGGTTTGGTCCACATTAATGTTCCTTCCAAATGGATTACTTGTTCCTTAAGCGGGGGTCAGATCAGCACTAATTATATAAACAAAATTTGAGGATTTTGTAGTTAGAATTACTCTTATAACGTAAGTTATTTTAGAATGCTTCACAAATGCTTACAGTTTTTCGTATGTCTTTTGTATGTTTCACTATTAAAAATAACTCTATTTTATTGATCAAAGATCTATTTGCAAACAAAATACTCATGGAAAGATATAATTCCCAAGTGAACTATGAAATAAACAGAAATAATTAAAATATATTTAAAGAATAATAAAAATTTTGAAGTTATTAATGAAAAATTGCTGTCAAGTATTCCTTAAAATTTGTAGATGTCACTGTCACATTTAATATAGAAAATATGCAAAGTATAGTTAAAGGAAACAGACTACTGGTTTATGTTTTTCATAACATAATGAATCTGTTGACAGTACATATATTGCTGTTATTTATAATCTCACAGTGACAAGAAAATGTCACCAATTACTGGCTACAATGACAGAACACAATTTATTCCTAATCATTTATACCCGTTAGGAAATATAAAGTAGGCTACTAAAAGAGAGCTAGCATTCTATTCCCCAATAGCAGTTCTCTAACTGAAAGTAAAATTTTGCAAAGACTCACAAGTTATTTTTGTTAATGACAATTTGCATAGTTCACCTATATAAGGGTGTTTGGAAAGTATTCAGCCATGTAAGCCATTCTCCTTCTATTGACAAGGGCTGGATTTTTTTTCCAGACAGCCCTTATATAACACCTTAAATTACAAGTGGAAATAAGACACTTAAGGTGTATTTTTAACAAGATATATCTGAAATATCATGTTTGTGGAGCAGGCTTTCATCAAATCACATACTGTATTCCCTTTAAAACTAAATCGCTTTAAAGCTGCATTGTCTTTTAGATTATGAGAAATGAGATTTGAAAAGGTACTAAGTTGGCCCTTCGAATAGATAATTACTGCTTATATTGGTTTATTAAGAACAACAGTTTGGGGAATGCCGAAATAGCTCAGTAGTTGAGCTCTTGCCTTGCAATTGAGAGGTCTGGGGTTCGATTCCTGGCCCTGGCCCATGCCAAGTTCATATGTTGAACTGCAGTGCAACTGGTACCGTATTTTCCGGCGTATAAGACGACCGGGCGTATAAGACGACCTCCTAATTTTACAGTTAAAACATAGGTTTAGGCCTATATTCGCTGTATAAGACTACCCCCCTAATTTTACAGTTAAAACATAGGTTAAGACTCTGGGTAGTCTTATACAGCGAATATAGGCTGGGGGTCATCTTATACGCCCGGTCGTCTTATACGCCGGAAAATACGGTAACTGCAGGGATGGCATGGTGGTGCAGGTTGTTGTTTTCCATGCTGGAGGCCCTCCGTTCAGTTCCCACCCCACATGGCTCCACATCCACCTGTGTGGAATGAAACCATGTCACAACTAATGATGTACAACTACAAAGACTGGTCTGGGCTCACCCAGCTTCTCACTCTCTTTCTTTCTCACACCTTTTTCAAAACAAAATAAATCTTTCCAAAGGGGGATGGGGGGAGAACTGCAGGTTGACCTTGTATTTCAATACCCCAGTTACAAAGAAATTTAGAGTGATGACACAAAACAGGAGAACATGGGAAAGGGTCTGATAATTAATTATAAGCTGGACAGTAAACTAGACATGACAGTGCAATTTTACAGATTAGTAAGATTAAAGGATGTGAGAAGAGGGTTATAAGAAAATTCTGATCTAGCAATCTATAGTAGAAAATAAGATCTGGGAAATTAGAGTTTTATAGAAAATTCTAAAGAAATGCAAAGTTGACGTTACAAAGGCGTTTATAAAGAAGCAAGAGGAATAAAAAGTAACAAACGAACATCTTAATGGTTCCAGTAACATCACAGTAGGACTTAGTTTAGAGTTGAATAAAAGGGCAGTAATAGGAAATTTAACCACTGAAAACATGTTTTGAAGATCATCACCTTGGTTTTTAACATACTGTTGATACAAATCATAGTCTCTAAAAATAATTTTGAGCAAAAATTGTGTGTGTGTAAAGTCGCCAGAAACAAAGGAGATACGATAAATTAGGAAAAAGCTCTGTGAATAATAAAAATGATTAGGTCTAGGTGATAGAATCAATTCGTCAAGTTGTGACTATCCAGCCTAATTAGTTTGGAGAATAGAAGGGTAACTGTCTCGTTTCTCAAGCATAAGAAAAATTGTGACCTAAAGCTGAGGACCAACATTTCCGTACTTCATACCAAGAACCTGGGGTAAAACCAGGGAGCATTTCTAATTAAACACAGTTACAGGTAAATTCATAAAAACCGTTCAATCTAGCTCAGTGGTGTCTCTCTGGGCTTCCTTATAGGGAATAGGACTAATGTCTTGCAAAGTCTCTGTCAGACTTACGATGATGATATTCAATTATGGGGCAGGTCCTTTAGCAACATAAAGCAGAATTGATTTGCACACATCATTTCCCCTAGAAACAAGCTGATAATCACATGAACATACTTCCAGTGAAATAATAACCAAAACCAGATTGTGTTTTGAGAGCCTGTAGTATCTCAAGAAAGACACAGATAATAACACAGTACATGGGGAAATATGGGGCAGGAATGATTCATGTATGGAAATCAAGTATGACTATCATTGAAACAAAACAGTATGTTCCAAACCAAATATTCCTCTTTGAAAAGTGCATGGAAGAGGAAGAGAAAATGTTACTGATTATTTTTTATTTTGCTTGTTAAAACTGGCTTGATTATCTTTTTAAAAATGATTGATAAAAATATTTAGATAATGGCAATTATTTTAGTATTCATCTGTTAAACATTTAGAACCTACTTGCTAGGTGTAGTATTTAAAAAAAATTTCTCCCAGAGTTTCACTACTAAGCATATTTTCTAAACATATAAAATAAAATACCATAGACTTCTTAATGTTTACTTAGATAAAGCTGTCAGCACTGAAACAAATTTGAAATAAATTTATTTTAGAGATCTGTAATAATTGAGTAATACAGATAGAATGTTAGTCAAAACAAAAGATAAAACTTTGTAGGAAATAGTGTATATTGTATTAATTCAAGGTTATAGTTCTATTCTTTGTATAATATTAATAGATATAATGCTTATGAGACATACACAGAACAAGGGAAACTTGAATTATGTTTGATTAATACAAAGGATGAATCTATTTTTTCTGGCCATTTTTAGGCAGTTTATTAGATTTTTACCCTTCATATCTTTTCTTTGCTGGACCTATCCTAACCCAATGTGACTTTCCTCCCTTGAGGGAAATCCACAACAGAAAAGTTTGCAATATTGGCTTTGTAATGTTAACCAAAAATCAAGTAATGCACACTAAAAATTATTTATAAGAAGGCACAGTTTGAAGAATCTCAGAGCCAAAGACACTGAGTGAATTATCCAAGACAGAAAAATGAGTTAATGATAGAACCAGAATAAGAAACCAGATCTTTTAACTTTTATTTATTTATTTATTTATTTTTTACAGATATATTTTTATTGTTTTTGACAGAGAGGGAGAGAGAGAGAGAGAGAGAAGGAGAGGGCCCAGAACAGTCTCCATAGTTGCACATCATTGGTTTTTCCATAGTTTCATTCCACAGGTGGGTGCGGGGCTGCACAGGGCAGGAACTGGGCCGGGGTCTCACCCCCTGTGAGAACTGAACTAGGGGCACTCCCCAGTTCAGCATATGGGTCCACACAGGCCAGGACTGGGATTCAATCCTCGGTCCCCGGGGCTGCAAAGTGAACGCTTAACCCACTGAGCCATCCCGGCTTCCCCTAACTTTTAATCAGGAGTATTTGTCACTCTGCCCACGAAATACTTTTGTAAATATGGTAGGGTTAAGAAGTGTGAAACTAACCAAGCTACACAGAATCTAGTAGTGACAGGAAAGACATTTAAATTTAGAAGGCTCATTCCTTCTTATTGAAAGGTAAGTGATCTGAGGGGAGATACATCCTATTATTATCTGGCACCAATAGATTCCACACAAGAATAAGCAGTGTATCGAATTACGACTTTGGCTTTAAAACCTGGCTTTGTCTTTTATTTTCTGTGTGACCTTAGCAAGATTTTAGATTCTCTAAGGCTTCATATTTGTTCCTTGGTAAAATAGAAAAAACAGTACTAACCCCAGAGGTTGGCATATTGAACATAATAGATGCTCAATAAAATCCAAATATCTATCTTTGCTTCTGCCTCTCTATCTGTATCAACTTTCACTTTGCTTTTGGATCCTCTATAATGATTTTTCTACAGAGCAATCACAGCACTCACATTCAAAATCCTTAGCAGTTATCACTGGAAAGGTCACTTCTATAAAATGACTGTTTTCAAAATGCTTCTGTGCTGTAATTACACTTTCTATGGGAAGTCAAAGGACTTTGGAAAGAATATAAATCTTCCACAAAGGAATGATGTCTTAATAGCAGAATCAGAATTGGTTGGAGTACGAGAATTTTTGTGGGTGAAAATTTTAAATAAAAATAGGACAAGAAATGTATCTCCTGGAAGGAGTCCACCTATATTTTCACCCTTTCTGATTTTTCTTCAGGAAAAGAAATCTTGTCTGACAGCTGTCACTATTGATGAGTTACACATTCAGTACAAATTACTTGAAATATTGGGGAAGTAACCAGGACTCATGGGAATACATGGGCAATATTCTTCTCCCTTGAAGTACAGACTTGCACCTTCAAATACACTCCTCTTTGTTAACTTTTTATCCCTTTAGAGATCAATCTTAGAATCACCAGGTAAAAATATGACAACACTTTAAAGAAATGCTGCAGGCTATGTTCCCCTTCTGACAATCCGGGTTAATCTCTTAATGTTTGGAGATAAAATAATAAGTACACTCAGTATATTATTGGTAAAACTAGAAAATTTAACATCTAGACTGTAACTCTCCAACCTTTTGGCTTCCCTGGGCCACATGGGAAGTAGAACTGTTTTAGGCCACACATAAAATACACTAACGATAGCTGGTGAGCTAAAAAAAAATATTGCAAAAAAAAAAATCTCCTTTTTTGGAAAGTTTACAAATTTGTGTTGGGCTGCATGCAGCCCATGGTCTGTGGGTTAGACATGCTTGACCTAGAATTCTAGACCCTTGAAGACACAAATGCTGAAAATAACAGCTACTGGAATGGTGCTGAGGCCTGCTCCACTAACCCATCAGACCTGAGAGGGTGGGTGGGAGATGAAAGAAAAACACAAAGACAAAAGCTGGGATCGGAGGTCCACTGACCGCTGATGGTGGAGCAGTGGCACGGTTTTATTTTAGCCCACAGTTTACAAACAGCAACTCCCACATGTTAATGTATATTGTCTGTCTCAAGCCTTTCTGAGACCTCCTCCCTGTTACACCCTCCAAGCTAGTCGCCTGCAGCTTTCTGCATACTATCGCTTCAGGGGGTCAATGGAGGCAAGACACCCCCTGGACAGTCTTGCAGGATGTGAGGCCCTGCCTCTCACATCGGGCTTCTCCACAGAATGGAAATCCTTTGTCTTTACAGTATTGAAGGGCACTGTGCCTTTATCAAACCCTCTATGGAACTCAAAGAGTTTCAATTAAAAATCTCAATCAGGACTGACACCCACAGGTGGAAGGGGAAGAGGAGTTGCTATTAATTTTGCAGCCTCCTTCCTGTACCACTCTGACTTGGTTCCTGGTGTTCTCTGGCAATTCCTGTGGAAAGCGAATCAGTTGCAAAATCCTCATTAATGCCTTGGGAAGAGAAATACAAAGTCAAGAGTAGAGAAAATCTATTTTATACAGTGATTGTTTTCAGGTTCAACAGGAAGCAACTAAAATGTATAGAGATAAAATAGTCTCGGACTCTGCTCTTCAATTGCTGGGGCTTTTACTCTAGTAGCAAATTAGTGCACCTGAGGGCATTAGAATTTGTGGGAATTAACAGAATATCACGATGTACGTGTGGTACCCTAATTACATACTGAATGATAACCAAATGTCACATTCTAAGGGATGACTCGGGAAGTATGGAGAAATAACTTTGTTTCTTTTGAATCTGACCCAGATCTCTTATTATTCACTGTCTATCTTATCCTCAAATAAACCATTACATATTATTTAAAGCCACATCTGTTTTTAGTTTTCAATAATATTCTCTGTATACTGTTTACTGTTTTACAAACTGCAACGTGAACTTCTGTACTGTGGCTTTATGCAATTGTGTAGATGACAATCTATTTTAAATTGTGTTTCTATGGCCTCTCCTTTTAACCTACTACAGCAACATTTCCCCCCCCCCCCCTCAAGATTCTACACTCAATAAGATTAGAGTTATCTTTGGCTTCTTACTCTATCTCACACCACAACTGGTTCCCTCTTTTCTGCTCACAATAACATCTTCCTGGTTCAAATGGAACCTGGGTTCATCCAATCCCAGTTGGCCCTGATATAGTCCATTCATCACTTCACAACACTGCTCAAGGATATGGACTGGGCAGATTATCATCCGAGACCATCTCAGGCTTTTCAGTGTGACATTTACAGTCTTCATAAGTGGATTCCATCTATGTGTCGGCTTTAACTTCCACTGCTTCCCAAGAGGATTCTTCCAGATAGGCTCACCTCCTTATAGTAGCTACCAATGTTACCCTTGTTTCTTCTAAGCATTTATTTCTCCAAGTTGTTCGAACTGTAAGCACCCAACACTCTTCTCTACACTTAAGCATATTTTACCACTTTCAAAATCCTGCTGAAATTCTGTAAATTCTGAAAGATATTTCTTTTTCTGAATCTTTATTGCTGTTCTTTATTCAATGTGCCATTCAGCAATGTAGTTCTAGTTGCTCTCTTCTAATTGTTCCCTTTTTGCAAAGACCTGTATCTCTTGGCATCGCTAAGTCTATAAACTTAACAGCAAAGGAAATATTTTATTTCTTAAAAATGTATCTCTCAAAATACTTACTATAAGGATGGTCACAAAATATGTGTATAATACATCCTGACTTTTTCTTTGCAGGATTAATGTTTTACTTTTTAATAACACAGATCTCAATAACTGCTTGTGATATTATCTATAACTTCCATAAGCTTATTTAAGTCTTTTAGTCTACTGGCACGTGTTTCCAATGTCTCCACTCTACATAATGCACTGCTAGTGGCTACCTGTGTATTCCTGGAGCTGTTTATTTTTAGTCAGCATTCTAGATCTCTCAGAAACTACCAAACCTAAATTTAATACCTAAAAACTAATATTCATATGAGATATTTCACAAATATTTTCCTACTTCTTTGTAAACTTTAATAGCACAAATTTTTATTGATGATAAACATTTATTAAACACTTTAAAAAACCAATATTTGTATAAGATATTTTGTAAATCTTATCCTACTTCTTCTTTGCAAAGATTTGATAGTATAAATTTTTTATGATGGTATGCTTTTATTAGATATTATAAAATATCCCCAATTAATTTAAATGGCATTTACAAAAGCAAATTATGTAAAGAAAATCAATTTAAACTTCTTTTTTAAAAAGTTTTATTTATTTATTTTATTAATTTTTGACAGAGAGAGATACAGAGACAGACAGTGAGAGAAATGAACTGGGGTAACTCCAGGATTCGATCCTCGGTCCGTGGCTCTGCAAAGTGAGCGCTTAACCCACTGAGCCATCCCGGCTTCCCCAAATTTAAATTTCTAAGCCACAGATTACACTGAAAATTTTAGGTAGTTTAAATATAAAATCTATCTATCTATCTATCTATCTATCTATCTATCTATCTATAAATATACATAAATTATTTGCCCTGGGGGCAAAGTAAACATTTACAAACATAAAAAATCTACATGTAAATAATATAATTTATTTGACTATAAAGTTTCTAAAAATTTATTTGTATCAAAAATATCTTAACCATAATCACATTGAGGAAAATATTTTCAAAAGATTAAGGTTTATATCTTTTAAAAGGGCAAAGTGGGGGAAAGCCGGGACGGCTCAGCGGGTTGAGCGCTCGCTTTGAGGCCCCGAGGACCGAGGATCGAATCCTGGCTCCGGCCCAGGCAGGACCCACATGCTGAACTGGGGAGTTCCCACAGTTCGGTTCTCTAGCTGTCTCTGTCTCTGTCTCTCTCTCTATCTGTCAAAAGTAAAATAGAAATAAATATGCACTGAAGATAAAACAATTACTCTCTATAAATATAAAAAGATATAAAAAAAAAATAAAAAAATAAAAGGGCAAAGTGTAATTAAATTTCTAGTTATATGAAACCACTAGCAATTCATTAAGAAAAAAATGTATATGTGTATATATGTATGTATATGTACATACATATCCCCTGCATCTTTGCTAAAGCTATGGATTGATGGAAAGAGATTTTTACCTCCCACAGTTGTTATCACCTAAAGTTTTTGATGTATACAATATAGGCACAGAAACTTGGTAGAAATGAATTTACTACTCTGAGCTGGAGTATACAGATTTTCTTGGCATCTAGAATCTCTAGTAAGGGGGATGCAACTGTTTAAGCAAGGTGGTGTCTTGCAGACTCGAGGACCATACATTTGTGCTATGCCTCACCTCTTTTAGACTTAAGAGTCTGCATGACTATTCATCATTACTGTAGCACTTACACATATGTCTATGAGTAGAAGACCTGCATTTAAGGAGATGTTTACATATATCATGTCCTCCTGAAACAAAACCTATCTCATCACACTGCATGTATACAAGGGAGAAAAAACAGAGTGGGTGTCCTGATATGCTCGAATTCCAACTCTCCCTTTGGTTTTCTTATGTCTTGGAGACCCATTTCTTCATATACCCCACTGAATAATGCAAAATCGGCATGAACTGGCAATTCACACACGAAGAAATACAGACCATGCACACACATATGATAATATATTCAACCTATTAATCAAATGAATATAAATTATAACAGTAAGGTGCAATGTTTCATCAATCAAGTTGTCAAAATTTTAAGGCATGGCAACATTCATTGTCAATGGTTTGTAGGAAAAAAGATACTTTTTAATACAGCTCATGGAGGTGTAAATTAATATAAGTTTGTTTTTTTTTTTTTGTAGAGCATTTTGACAGAGTGTATCAAAAACTTTAAATTACATATATCCTTTGGCTTTGATATTCCACTTTCAAGAATTTATTTTAAGGTAGTAATAGAATTTGTGGCAAAAATTTAGCCACTAGCATAGTTATTAATATATAATTTATAATAGTGAAACAATAATTTATCATATTGAAACAACCAAATGTTCATAAAGAGTGTATATGTCAAACAAATTCTGATAGCATGGAAAACTATTATGTTGGAGAAGAATATCTGATAACATGGAGAAACTCAGGTCAAACATAATTTGCAAATTTAATTTATAATATACAAGCAGATAAAGATTAAAAATGTAAATACCAAAATAGAAACTAGTTAATATTATCTGTTTGCTTGTATTGTCCAATAAATATAAAATGCTAAGTAATTAAAACAGATAAATGAAGGACATAAATTTAAACATTCACAATATTTTATACTTAAATTTTTTTGAAGTTCCATTTTTATCATTCTCTTGTAACCCATCATTTTACTTGGGTTTTGAAGTAGTACAATCAAATAATGAATAACTGCTTAAAAGATTCCGATGATTATCTGACGCCTTAAATTCTTAAAATAGGTTCATTTCAACAATCTGTTTCACCTATAAGCACAATTTTGTACCCTACAATCTATAGAACGGTAGTCCAATCACAGCACATGAGACACAGTCCATTATAAGGGAATGTTTCATACTTGTTTTCTGCAGCAACTGACATTTTATTCAAGAACTTTCAAATCCCCATAGGAATCTCCATCTGCTATATGTCAAAATTTTAAGATCTCTCTTTGTGAACTTTAATGCACCTATAAAAACCAATTGGAAGGGCAAGCGTACTTCCTACTGATTGCTTTGATATTAACCAATTCAAGACAAACTAATTATTTGGTTTAGTCTGAATAATTGCTTCACAAAAACACAATTTTCCAGATTTCAATATGCAAATAACCCCACTCTGGCTTTTTATAGCCTATTTCTATTTCTCATGGACATATGTATCAGTTTTTTGGTCCCATTTTTTTTTTAATTAATATTTAGTAATGCCTCAAGAGTGTCTGCTAATAATCCAATCTGGTTGGATAATTTTATGTTTGTAAACATTCATCTTGTTTTTAAGCAAAAGCATGTGGCAATTATTAAGGTGGAAACATTTATTTCTAGCTATTAATTCTTACATATGTTATCTACCTATTTATTATATATATATATATATATATACACACACACATATTTATTATATACCTATATATTCATATACAGAACACACACACACATCAAGGATGAAGGAAAAGAAATAAGAAGTTGCCTGTGTACCTGGAGTAACACTGAAAACAATCCTGTTAGTTCAGGCTCTGAAGTCAGTAATTACCTGTTTTCCATTAGATTTCGTAGCAATTTTTCTTTTTAAACAGTTTTATAGAACTATTTTAATAAATTATCAATTTTGAACAAGAGCATATTTTCCCCAAAACATTCTGATGACATGATGACATGGACTCTCAAGTCCAGTAAATATCAATTCACACTACACTGACTTCGTATTTGTTATGATTTTAATTAACACCAATAGAAATGCACCTTTTTAAAAGTATACCTTTTCTATAGCAAACACTACACTAATGACAGACACAAAGTTGGAAGATAAAAAAAATACCTTTATACAAAATTTTGAGAAATTCACATTTATATATATGTATATACCAAGGATGTCTCTGCCCCTGATACCTCAGGGGACAGAGGTCAGAGGTCAGGGTGTATTACTTTTCCCCTCAATCACCTATACTTTCATCTTCTCATTATTGTATCATTCCTTTCCTTTCATTATAAAGATGCTGAAATGTCCTCCAATATAAAAATATTCCTGCTCCTGTAGTTCCCAGGAGTCACCGGCCTACTTTCCTCCTTTCTTAGCTGAGCTTTGCAAAGAATAATTTACATTTGCTGATGTCATATTTTAGGTTTCCATTCCTCTCTCCATCTCCTACAACTTGACTGCCACACCCACTACCCAGAGGATATTCCCCCAATCCAAAGGATATTATTGGCACTTAAGTTAGTATACTTTTGGAAGTTTTTGACTTTGCTGATCATGCCCCATCTCTCTTGTCTTCTGTGAACTAGTCTTCCCTGGTTTTCTTTTTGTCTCTATGGAATATCCCTCTTGTCTCTTTCATTGGTGCTTCTTCTATACCCTATGTTAGAACAGTAGTGGACTCAGGATTTTATCTTTAGTTCTCTTCTCATTCTATTTGTTTTGGAAAAGAGAGAGGTTTAATTCTTTCTCAATGGCTTTAACTGCCATCATAAAGTATATATTCTTATTTTTATTTTTTAAAGATTTATTTATTTTATTTATTTATTATTTTTATTTATTTATTTATTTTTATTGTTTGAGAGAAGGTGTATGTGAGAGAGAGAAACGCACACACACATCGAGAGAGAGAGAGAGAGAGAGAGAGAGAGAGAGAGAGAGAGAGAGAGAGAGAAGGGGGGAGGGCCCATGGTAGTCTCCAGAGTTGTACATCATTAGTTGTGACATGCTTTCATTCTACACATGTGGATGTGGAGCCACACAGGGCAGGAACCAAACTAGGGGTCTCCCATATGGGAGGTAAAAACCTTTGCCACCGAGCCATCTCAGTGGTTACCAGTTTCACTGCAGTTCAACATATGGGTTTGCATAAGCTGGGGCCAGGAATCAAACCCTGGGCTTCGTGACTACACAGCAAGTGTTCAACAACTGAGCTATCCCTGTACCCCTTAAAGTATATATTTTTAAACAAAATCTAATAGAACACACACACATATACACTCACTCACACATAAAAGGGCTGTCTGGAAAAAATCCAGCCACTGTCAATATAATGAGAACAGTTACATGACTGGATACATTCTGGACAACCCTTGTATATATTGCTCAATACATTCTAAACTTTGATGTTCTACAGACACCACAGATACAACATGCTTATGTCTGATTTACTATAATAACTTCACCACAAACAATATACTTTAACTTCCAACTTGGATTATGCTATCACTTATCCAGTCTTGTATGTTAGAGGGTCTTTTAAAATGTCTTCCTCCTCCCTAACGCCAATTCAGTGAATTAATCATAAAATCTTGATTCTATATTTATTTGAATAGGTCTTCCTTTTCCTCCTGGTTCTTGGTTCAAACTTTAATATTGTTTCACTTTGATAATTATAATATTACCCAACAGACCAATTTGCTGTCAAGTATAAATTGCAAGTCCATTATGTATTCACTCAGCAAAAACTTTAGTTCTCCATTCAGGCACTGGGTGAGGTGAGCACAGCGACCCAACGGTGAGCAGGGACATGCCCCTATGAAGCTTACCCTCTGTGGGAAAAACCCTCAACATTCTACACTGTTTTCAGGGCACCTTGTAAAATGTAAATATGACTAACATTCCTCAGCAAAAAAACCATCAGAGCCTCCTGATTACCTAGAGAAAAAAGTACAAATTCCTTAGTATGGCTATAAAGGCCCTTTGTAATATTCTGTGGGGCCACTTACTCAACTCTCATTACTCATCCACACACCATGTTCTAGGCGCCAGACAGCCTGTGACTCTCAGAACAGTCCTCAGGGACTTCACATATTCTCCTTCACTGTGTTGTCTACATCTTGAATGTCTACACATCCTTTAAGCCTTCGTCCCAATGTTACTTCCTCTCTCCATTATGAAGTATTTTCTCCTCTTCTGCCCCGATCTCTGTTGACAACAGTCTGTCCTGTGCTGACACTGATGCTGTATATGGTGCTGTAATACCACTGACCATATTAAAATACAATTACAATGTCCACTTGCCTGTTTGTCCAACCAGCCTATGAAAGTCTTGAAGCCAGGACTACGTCTTACTCATTTTTGTTCTTCTAGCACTTGGTAAAATACACAGCATTTATTATTCATTGAATGAAGGCGTAGTTGATATACTAAATAAGAAATTAATTCAAAAAGTCTTATCTAATTTTATTCAGTTTCAGTTTCTTTGTGACTTGAAATAATATTTAAAGTCAGGGTAATGTTCATAGGCATTTTAATTGCCTTTTCCTCAAGTTTATGTGCATTTGTATTTCTTTTAACAGGTATTCAAAAAGGTCTTACATTTAGCTCATGTGCTCTGTATTCATTATGGAAAACTATCTCAAGTCAACAGATAAATTTAACAAAATTCCAATACAGAGAAGCCACTATTAAACAAGTCAGTAAATAATGTATAAGATTTTCACATTTAAACTTGTATGTGTATGTAATGTTAATAAAATTATTAGGTTTCAAGAATATTCTCTACATAGCACTAAAAAAATCAGTTAGCTGCTTTTCAAATACTTGAATACATTTGGAATGGCAAATAAACTAAGGTTCTATGGCTCTAATGCTTTTTTGTCTAGTTCAGTGATAATTACATCAATAAACCTGATTCAGCATTCACTGCTGTCAATTCATTAATTAAAACAATTTTACTGCTACCACTGTGATTTTTCAAGGGTATGAAAAACACATTCAAAAATCAAAATTGCACATATCGTCAGTTTTGATATGCACATGGTGTGCTTTATTTTGATTTCAACTCTACAATTAAAAGAATATTTAGAATTTCAACAGAGATGTCATATTTTCTATATAATTTGAACAAAAATACTTAGAACACAAGTTGAATTTTGCAGAAATGGCAACATTCATGTGAAGAGCATCAAACGGACAAGAGGTTCTGAAAATCCTCTTAGAATGGAAGATATAAATATATATAACTATTTAAATAACAACAATTGTAGTGGACTTCATAGTATTCTTAATTCTAATTTCATAACACTAAATTAAAAAAATTAGTTTGTCACAACTTACTGTGTTCAAACGACTTATATCTATGAAGTGAATATATTTCATCCTTAAATAAAATATGGAAGGTTTTGCTAAAACAGTGATAAGTAGTTATTTAAAATATAAATGTACACAGTTCAAAGCAACAGAATTTTATTTATATATTAGTAACTATAATATTTGACTATATTTTGCAAAGCAATACTTTAATTCTGAGCCTGACTTAATAATCATGCAACATATTACTTTTGCTATTTTTGACATCCAGAGCACTTAAAACATAAAATGTGATTTACAACAGTAGAACATGCCAGAATTGACCATTACATGTCAGAAGAGGGCCTGTAATACAATTTATATTTAAGTTATAATTTAGTATGTGTAATAGAATCTCATAAAATTAGAATAATGCTGAAATACCATTTATTTCTTATACGAATAGAATTCCATCTTAATTCTTACAATTAATTTCCAAAGTAGCTGAAAGATTCTTGGATAAAGTTTGAAGGAATGGAATCAGACTAGTTAGGCAAAATCATATACTTCTCTTCAAAATTATCTTCAGAAAACTCAAATATTGTCCTGTTTGTGAAAAGAGCCAGGATGGAAATGGCATCTGTGTCCTTATTGGAAGGATCACAAGAATGTAACATACCAGGTACTCCAATGTCACTAGCAGTTTCCCAAACTATTCTCGAATTTAAATGGGAATAGAATTATCAATTAAATAAATAAATAAATTACCAAAAAATAAATGGTATTTTAACTACAAGTCTTTCTATTTCCTCTCTCACCTACGTACAATTGCTTAGAAAGAGAAGCAATTGAGCGACCCACTCTTTTAGACAACATGTTCTGCCTGACATGGTAATTTGGTTTGCAAAATAGCTGAAATTCTCTGTTGAGAGATTGATGTAAATGTTATCACTATAATAATTTATCAAATTGGTTTAAGGGGTATGCCTTTTCCCTTTTAAAGTACAATAAATCAACTTTTAGGCTTTATCTAGCCATACAGAAAGTAGACTTTTTAAATACTATTTCAAAAGACAAGTAAATTGGTCACTTTAAGTGTTAGCTGTGCAAAGCAAGTGCCTATTCCACCTAAAAATACTGCATTTTAATGTGCAACCCTCTGGTAGCCAAATTAGCACTTAATACTTTAATATCATGCACAATTAGCATGGCATTAGTGTGGTCCTACCATAGGTATATTGCTAAGACCCAAGATGAGAAATAGTCTTTGAGGAATGATTTCTTTTTGTGTGAACTGATGAGCATCAGTTAAATTGCCTTTTAATTGACTGGCTGTCTAAGTAACATACCTTTGAGGAAAACACTACTTTTGAAATTTCCTTTGGCCAGGAGAGGAAGAAGCACACTAAGGTCTTTGAAGTCTTCAGCCATCAAGCTAATTATCAGCACCATTCAATGTACATTCATTGAATTACAGTAAATTAAAAAGGATGTGGGGTTTTGGAGAAAAATAAGAGAGTCAATAAATGGTGACAGAAATCCCAGCTGCTGCAAATTGTCAGTGCCTTTCCTGAGGCGACCCCTAGGGCTCCCTCACCTTGCCAACATATAGACTTTTCACTAATGCACACAGAGGGAGAATATGAAAGAGGTGT